>CAIGRB010170761.1:119374-134954 GCA_903798255.1 Fraxinus quadrangulata | reverse complement strand
ATGTTCTTGGAGAAATACGATGAAATCATCTGAAACCGCACTTCTTTTCTCTCTAGTGGATCTTCTTAATTGCATTAGTTTTTTAGGCTGTAAAGTTTGTTCTTTTGGAACAAGTTGTTGACCTTTAAAGGGAGATACAATAACATTGTCTTGATTTGGAGTTGCTTCTTGAACAATTTCAGAGATAGAAATCTGGTCCTGATCATTGTCAATGGCAATTTGAGGAATTTCAATATATTCCTCCTCAAAGACAAAGTCTGTAACTCCCTCTCCCCACAAACTCAACATCCTCAAAAAGACAAAGTCTGTAACTCCCTCTCCCCACAAACTCAACATCCTCGAAAAACTAGATATTTCCCATCTCAAAAATTTTCTTAGTTGTGATATCATAAAACTTGTAACCCCTGGACCTTTCAGATTATCTAAAAAAATAGCAACTGATAATCCTTACGTTTAGTTTCTTTTCATTTAGCCTATAGGACCTTACCTCAGCTAGACATCCCCAATTTAATTTATCTAATTAAATTTTCTGCACGTTTATAATCCAATGCACTTCAAATGCATGTGTCAATACTCACAATTGAGATAGTACGGTCTTGTCAGCATGATGTGCCGACATTTGTTAACATGTGGATTTAATTAGTTGTGTCTCGATGAGCTTCGCCAAGCAAGTGTACAACTAATATTATCTGTAAATGCCATGCCATAAATATTCCAATCAACGAAATATATAAAAAACAAAATATTTATTTGAATGCCACACAAAATATCAATCCATTACAGCAATACTTTATGGGCACACAGCCCCACACTCTGGAATTATTCTAACATCTTAAACAAAAAACATTCTATTCTGACATAGAATGTTTCATGTTCATCAAAGCAAGATAAACAAGCCAAATTAAAGAAGTTAAAACACGGCTTTCACAATAGCCCACACTGGAAAATTATAAAACAGACCAAACAACATGACATTCATGCCTTATTCGACATAACATTGCAGAAGAAAAGGGTTAAGCAGCAATTTTACACTTAATTAGCAGCAATTCTTAGCCTTTTCAAAGAGCCTTGACGTCCTTCTGTTTCTTGAGCTTGGTTCTTTGTCTGATTCTTGTCAAGGAATTGCATCCACCATAGAGCTGAACTTTTCGGGAATCTTGTCTAACAGTCATTCTCAAATTCTACTAGGAAAATGTAGAATCTAATTGTGTATCCCTCGCACCATTTGAAATTGTCAAATAACGACCATGCGTAGTAACCCTTCACATGCACGTTCTTTCTTAAAAAGGAAAGGAAACTTGTCAATTGATTTCATAATTTTCAATTTGTTTAGAGTTGAATTGATATAATGACTAGTCCGCAATTAAAGTTAACGATGATTTACTGGACCATAGCCATTTTAAGGTTCCAGAGATGGTCAATGTGATATTTAATCCTTACTTCATCATAAAGACAACTTGCAACATTTTTGCCTTCATTGTTCTTTTTATCCACCCTTGTACAAAATTATGGGGGATATTGCTCCAATAAATCACATTGTGTTAAGATATTTAAATAAGATATTTCTAACTACATAAATATATAAGTTCATAATAACAATATTATTTACCATTCTCTGTAATGTAAATGATAGGATCGTGATATGTTTCCTTTGCATAACTCATGAGATTGAAAATTCCCCAATGAACAATGCACAACCAATCGGAACCGTCCAAATACGAAATATGATTTTCATTTGATGTTCTTATATTATATAAGTATTAGAAATTAATTAAATCATGTTAAGTACTTTAATGTATTAATGTACCTATTAATTGGGACATAATAATGGATTAAAATAATTTTTTGAAGTTATTTTGAGTCCAATAAGAAAATTTTATGGCGTAAACGGTTGCAATAGTCTTAACTATTTTATGTCCAATTTGGCTTAGTTAAAGGCATACCTTTCGACCAATTGGTTTCCCACCGCGTTCAGCTACAAAAAATTGATAGAGTTAGTATTGTCACTTTTCATTCTTATTTTTCTACTCATTTTTAATCACACATTCTTCAATAAAATAATATTTTCCATCACATCAATAACTTTTCCTTCTTTTTCAACCACACATTCTCCATCAATCTACTATTTCAAAATATATTTTTCCAAAATAATGTGACTCAAACATACTCTAAGTGTACTTACTCAAAAACTTAACTTGTTGATCTGTCACGGAATTTGGTGGTCCAACAATAAGAAAATCAATAACATAATGAGTAGTGTAATAATTTATGCCCAAAAATTCAAATGATCCTTACACGAGCTGCTCTTGATCATCTGTAAATTTAGGAAGACATTCTTTTACATTTTCTCTCATAGCTGGTGGACATTCACCTGTTACCATTGGTTCTACAAACCTGAAAATAAAAAATACAGAATATTGTTTTATATTACGAGATATAACATTTGCGTACTTATAAAGTCTAGTAAATAAGTGACTTCCACGAAAATAACAAATGGTCAAAATATGTTGAATAATCAAGTGGACACAAAAGGAAAAAAATGGAGAGAGACTCGTGTTATACATCCCGATTAAAAAATTTACTTGTATATTGTTAAGAATTATGTGATGCAAACATAAAAGAAAGGGGATTACATGAATATTTAAAACCTTGCTACTTTATAAAATGTAACACTTTCTTCTTGATACTGACAGGTGCACAGTTGATGGTAATTGATATGAGAACTGTAGAACTTGTGGTCCGTGATTACCTATTTAACTAATATCACCTAATTTTTGAAAGAATTCTAAAAAAATTGCCGAGTTTGAAAGTGTATTTTTGTATTTTTTCCCTCAAACAAATCAATAGTGTCTTTGGCCGTTGTTGTGTATTGGACTCCAACGTTAAAATCTTTATTTTTCCATTTTCCATTATTGTCAATTAGGATCCGTTTAATAGACAAATATGAAAATAAATTTTAATTCATTGTTAGTTGGAAAATAAAAACCTATCAAATCCATAGAAATTCGTTTTCTATGAAAATAAAGAACATGCAGCTTAAAGTGGTTATACTTTGGAATTAGGTTTTTATTTCCACGTTGTAATCAAACTGTCAAAGTGGAATTCATTTTTTTTCGAATATGACATTTTCTATGGAAAATGTGGCAATCAAACATGGCCTTAGTTTTCTAGTGTTACTTTTAACTGTTGTTTGAGCTCCATTTATTTTTCCAAAAAATATATTTTATAATATTGTTACGATGGAAAATGTGTAATCAAGAAACTAATTTTTTTTTTTTGAAATTACATATAATATTATTTTATTGAAAAATGTGTGATTGAAATAAGACTTAAATCATCGTAGAAGAATGAATTTTTATGGAAAAATGGGTTCAAACAAGAGCTAAATACAATTTTGACCATTGCAATTTCCTCTCAACGTCTCTAGGGATGGCAAAAAAGCTCGCCGACTCACGCTCCGCTCGAAAAAAGCCCAAGCCGGGCTGGGCCAAGCCTTATTTTTTTGGACGGACCGGCTCGGGCTCGGCTCGGTCTGCTAAGCTTTTGGCCCGAGCCTCATTTTTTTTATCGGGCTTTGCTCGACTCGAGCCCAAAAAAGTTCGATTCGAACTCGACTCGACACGTTTACGTAGCTAAACGTCTCTCTTTCTCTGACAGGACAAAAAACATTAACCTGCGATCAAGCGAACAAAAACAGCCACCACGTTTCAGTTACGAATGTTCTTTCTTTCTGATCAATTCTCAAGCTCAAGTCACTCTCTGTTTCTGCTCAGTTTGTTAGTTCAAAATTTTGTAAGAATTGAACTTTTTTTTTTTCCTGGAAGCTGGTTCATTTTTTTGTCTGTACCTTGTTTTTGACAGCTGTGAACTGAATTCTTCACTTTCTGTGTTAATACTTTTCTTATTGCCACTTATTTATCGATCGAAAACTTTGATGGGTCATTCATTATCTTGCGAATCGAAGAAGTTTTATTATATTTGCATCGGGGATGGTGTTGTCTGATTGGTTTTCTGATTTTGGTTAATCTCTTCAATTCTATGGAGTAATATTAGCATCCTTTCTTTTTCTTGTCTGTGAAACTAAAATTCATCAGTTTCAAATGATTTTGTTGGAATATTCCAATATTTGATCCTTCTCCTATTTGTTATTAGATGCGTCTTCTAGATCTTTCTCTTGTTTGTTAGTTTGTTAGTTAGTTTTGTTGATTGATTTGTTGGCCTTTTTACTCTAGAAATAGAGCTCTTGTNTAAATAGATCAATGTACTCAAAGTATTACTTGAGCTTGATAATTAATAAAATCCTTCTTCTCAAGTTCCTTCAATGTGTTTCATCATGTTGAACTCTATCCTTTAATTTCGTTTTATTCCTGCAAGTAGAGTAGCTTAAATTTCAGTTTCCTTACTTTAATTTCTACATGTTGCTGGTTCATTTCTGCTGGTGTAAATTCGTTTTCCGCTGATTTCAATTTCTTAAGAGATTTATTTATTTATTTTTAATTTTGGCAATTATTGATTTATTGAATTGTTGATATGCATCTGGTATATGCTTTTTTGTTTCAAGATTCAATTTAGACACACTTAAATCAGAATTTCACTCTTTTAATCACTTTTAATTGTCAAATAAAAACCGTTTTACTGAAGATTTCTGTATACAAATTATTTCTTCCTAAAAAATAAGGATACAGTCAGTGTTGTGTTGTTATCCTATTAAAATCAATTAAATTTCGTCTGAATTTTTTCAAATTTTCCTCTGTTTCAATACAAAACAATGGCTAATTTTTTAAGTCTACAAATTTTCTTGTCTAGCATAGCTTTACATCTAACGCTGTTTCTCTTTTTTTCTTTCCCATATATTAAGGTAACTAAAACTGAACTGAATTCTCCATTTTTCTCCAGTATAGAAGAATAATGATAATGACACTCCAGTGCCCGGAATTTCCGGCTTTCTAGTGCAGCCTTGTAACTATTTTTAGGACTTGTCTATGCATATTTTATGTTATTTTCTCTTACTTTTTGCAATTTGTTGTATGTTATTGTTGAACGTTTGAGTTTTTGTTTCTTGCTAAGGCTTGAGCTGCAAGGTGAGGATACATACGAATCTGGTGGGAACAACAAAAATTCTCCGTTGATATTTTCAATTTGTTTGAAGCCTGAAATTTCTTAGCGATCAAAGTTTGGAAGGGAAAGAAAGATGGACAAAGAAATGGGATGTTCTCCATCGAAGTTGGATAATGAAGCGGTTCTACAGGCTACAGCTTTGTAAGGACCGTAACAAGCAGTTGAACAAAGAATGAAATTAGCCTTGGGACACATTGCTTATATACGATCCATTAAAAGAGTTTATGCTTCACTTTGAGAATTTATCAGTGGGCATGAGCATGAGAGTAACTTAGATTCTTTTACACCAGACTTCATCTCCATAAAGGAAACAAGTGCTGCTTTCATCTGCATATCACCGAGATCCTTCTCAGTGACACCATTTAAATCTGAACCAAACTCATGTTGTAAAATAAACTACCTCAAGTCTGGTGGAAATCCTTTTATTACTGTTGAGATGAGACCACCTCAATCACCAGAAACTGTCAGAATTGAAGCTTATGCCCCTTTGCATCATTTCGAAATGGACAGCTTTTTGGATATGCATTCGTCTTCTGTGAGCTCTTCAATTTTCCATGGCTCCCCAAATGATAGAACTAATGGTTCTCCAATTTCAGCTCAAAAATCTCAATGGGATTACTTCTGGAATCCCTTTTCTTCATTAGAATACTGTGGCTATACCACCAGCAGTCTTGATGAGACTACTTTGAATGATGAGAATGCTCGAGTAAGGAACGTTCGAGAAGAGGAAAGCATATCTGAATCGGAAGAGAAAAAAGAAAAAGAAGAAAGTGATGAAAGTATAAAAATGAAAGAAGAGAGGTAAGCCTGATGAGAACTGCAACATAGCAGAAGTTGTTGTGGAAGATGTTGATGATAGTAGCAATAGGAAAACTGAGGATGGAACAAACAGTAGACCTGGAACAGAGCAAACAAACCTAGGATTACAACTAAATGAAAGTAAAAGTGTTCAAAGCATAGAAGTAGAAAAAGGTGAAGGTCAAATTAGTGGTAAAGAAACTTCAGTTACTGATTGCGAATCAGAAGAGGAAACTCCTGGATATACGGTTTATGTAAATCAAACGCTAACAAGCACGGAAGAAGTTTTTGAGGATTTTGAAGATCAGTTCATGATTGCACATAATTCAGCAGCCACGGACATTTCATCAATTTTCCAGTCCCGCAGGACCAAGTACTCAACAACATCAAATGATCTCACAGGTTTAAATATGATACTTAATTGAATTAAAATGCAGACTGTGTGCACTTTGTCATAGCTCCTGCATTCTTTTTTTGCTGCTGCATATACATATAAAGGTTGACTGTCTAACGAGCAAGAGAATTATTTTATAAATCCAACAGCTTAAGGGGTGGGAAAGAACTCCCATCACATCACGCATGGCATTCTTTTCTTGTAAATGGATTCTCTATTTTTTGTCATCTCTCTTTTTGAATGTTTTACCAATTTCATCCATGATATCATGATCTATTAAGATTTTATGCTTTCTTGCTAAAACCCTTTTGATTAGTCATGTTAAACCCTGTAGTTTAGATACTTGAGCAGAAAAACAAAAACAATATAACTCAATGCTTCTCCAACAACTTAAATTAGAAAGCGCAATTCCTAATTTCATTTTATATAGCCAACAGAATGTATGCATGTATGTTTAAGGTGAAAATTGTGAACGTAAAAAAGTGCTCTCTTTTTCCTGAAGATCTAGCATTTTATGATTTTTTTTAATATCACAAGTTGCATTTCTTTACATTATTGCAGAATATAAAGCCCCTCACTGATTTGCCATTCTTCTTACAGCATTTTTGTCTTTCAGCTTTAAATAATTTATGGGAAACCGAAGACTGTACTTTCACTTTTAGCCATAAACTTAACAGAAAAACTTGCATCAAAGGAGTAGAAAAGTAAAATAGAATGCTGTACTTCTGTAGTTCTTCAGTATAACGGCTGAATTCTAAATTTCTTTGCATGAGATGAAATTTTACGCTTCACTCTATTGTCATGATTTATTTTTAAATGTTACAGTGCGATTTGCTCATGTCAATCAATTATAATTTATTATTTTTGCGTCTGAACAGGCTGGTGAACGCATTTGAAAAGCATATGAAAAGAAGTGTGCACAGTTGCGAAATCAAGATGTAAAAGGAGAAGAACCTCCTCTTTCTGATAAAACAAGAGCAGCCATAAGTGATCTGCATACCCAAATAAAAGTTTCAATTCACTTAGTTGAATCTGCCTCTAAGAGAATTGAAAAGTTAAGGGATGAAGAACTGGAGCCTCAGATATTAGAACTAGTGCAAGAGTATGTACGAATCTCAATTTAATTCCTTAGCTTATTTAGGAAAAATGATAATGCTAACAATGTTTTGCCCTATTTGCCTTCTACCTTTAATTATTGTCCTCTATTAGACTTACTGAGTGAACTTAGAAGAAAATATTGGAATATGCAACTGATATACCTATGCTTCAAGTATTTCTAACTACGAGATGTGTAATACATATGCTCTTTTCTTGACCTCTTACTTCTGTAAGAAAAGTGAAAAAATGTTTATCCTCTAAGCCAAATAAATGATCTATTATTATTCTTCAACAGTAGATAATATGTTCAAATGATTTTGAAACTTGTGTGTAACATTGTCCCGGTCGAAAAACTTCAATCCATTAATGTAAACTTCATAAAATAAACCAAAGATTTTTTGAATGATATTGTATGCTTTGGTTGCAAGTATTTGTTTAAGATAAATTCATTCTCAACATTTTCTGCAATAAAGAACCAAACAGTGTCACCTTCGGAGATACAAATGCTTGTCCATTCAGCTGCTAACCTTGACACCAGGGGCGGACCCAGCACCCGGCGAGGGGGGGCGGCCGCCCGTACTGGATCCGCCGGAGCCTTCAATTCCGCCAGGCGCCGTTGATTGGAGATAAGAGAAGAATAGAGAAGCCGGGGAGGAAGAAGAACAGGTCACAACCTTTTTTTTTTTTTTGGCCCATTTGTTTTGGGCTGTGAGAGTTGGGCTTTTTTTTTAAAAAAATGATGCCCCAATTAAATGAAATAATTTTCATCTCATCAGTATTTGCACAGCCACACCAGTAGGTCACCCCATCAGCGCCGCATATCGGATCTGGTCGGAAGCACTTTACGGGGCAAAAATCGGGTTTCAAATTTGCGGAGCAGAGATTTCCATATTCTTTTTGGTCGGAGGGTAATTTGAGGAAATTGGAGCTTGATCAGACAGTGGGTAGGAAATGGGTAGTTAAAATAACGATTAAAATGAAAATTGGGTACGGCGGTGAGGATGAACAATTGCATTTTTGGCTTATTTGGCGAGCTTTAACGGAATTAAAGCTCGAAGCTCGCCGTTAATTCTTGCCCTTGGGATTTTCAGGATAACTGGCAAAAACAGGATGACAAGGGCAAGGAAAATGGTAAAGCCTCTTTGTGTAAAGATAGAAGACATTGAGCCTGTGCAAGCAAAATCAAACATTGGAAGATATTCTGAGGCATAAATGTTAGCCCAGCTAGAAGGACTTGCTCTGGATCCTCGTAAGCAAGAATTTTCGCGGGATAAAATTTGGCCCATGTTTGATCAAATTCTTAGGCTGCAAAAAGTTGTGGTACTTAATGACTATAATTCCTTGGGTAAGTCCTACGCATTAGAATTATCCTATTTTTCACATGCTACATAAGCTCTAATTGATATGTATTTAGCTTTTTTTTTCTGTTCTGTTTTAATATAAATGCTAGTCTACGATCCAATGCCCATGTTTGCTACATAAGAAACACATGTTTTCTTATGAGATTCTTTGTGTTCAGATTTGGAATATTGTTTTAGAAGCAAAACTGGTTTTTATCTAGTACAAGTGTGGCTTGGTTTTAATTAAATATTAATAAAAGAGCTCGATTTTACAATGACTGATTGTCAACAGTAAATGGTTAACGTCCGCCCGGACTGAACTTTTGTGCTGGGTCCGCCCCTGCTTGACACTGAGCTCAGGAATTGGAGATCCCGCTTTGAGACGTGGATTTTTTCTCAGCGCTCCTATGTGCATGCATTGACAGGATGGGTATTGTGCTGTGTCTGTTTGGATCCTAACACATCAAAATTACCATTGGCTCCTCGTGAGTCCTTCAGGGGATCGTCAATGTTCAACATTTGCATCCAATGGTCCAGGTTCCTTGATGTAATCCAGGAAGCTCCGGTACTTGATGGACTTGATCTTGCAGCAGCAGGTATTTGTTCTTTGTATGCACAACAACTGCAGGAAGATTCTTCCAGGAAACTAAGTGCTTCAAAGAGCTGTGGAGGGAAACGGGAACCTCTATGAGGCATGGAGGTTGGCCAACTTGAAGATGAAGTACTGAGTGCTGAGAAAGTGGCTGAAGTAGCCAATGGAGTGCTTTGCGTTGGAATGTCAGTAGCCATGAATTCATTGACAGAATTTTCCGTTAGTTCAGCTGAAGGATATGCTAATTTGGTCAAGCAATGAGAGAATGCCAAGCAGTCTAAGAGTTCAGAAGGGACTGGAAGTTGGTAGTTTTTCGTGGCCAGAAGAGTAGGAAAATATATTTGAATCAGAAATTAATTTGCTGGTACATGAATAGAGAATTGGATGCTGTTTTGTTCTATTCAATTTGCATTATTCATTTTGTAGATGATGGAACTCTAATCCAACCAATAACCGGGTTCAGTCTCAACCAATCGATACCACAATCAATAACCCAATCCCAAACCAATAGCTCCCAAAACCGTTTGCTCCAAGGTGCCCGCAAAGGGCAGAGAGTGTGAAGATTAATAACCTCAAATGACAGCAATGAAGGCTAGGGAAGGAGGAGGAAACACAAAGCCACGATCAAGCACAAAGCCATGACAAGGAAGCACGAAGCCAAGGAACTCGGTTTCACTCTCAAACACGGCTAACACTTTTCACACTCTAAGCCACAACAGTAATGGGGCAACATATATATAGTATAGGTATGGGCTTTTAGGTTAAGGAATAGTAAAACCCAAAAGGTAGCAAATAATGGGTTATCAACCAACAAGCCATCCAAGAGTTTGGGTTGGGCCATGAGTAACACTAATTTAATTAGGCTGCTTCAAATATTCCAAGTAGGTTATAGAATCGGTCTGAATAATTGTGGTGTCGATATTTCACTTTACTCATCGGTCGAGGCCTATGAAATATAATCTAAAAAATCGATTTAACATTATCACTCGAGATTTATTGGGTAAGATTTATTGGGTATCAAAACCCAACAAATCTCTACCTTGATTCCCAATAAATCTGCAAATAACCAAAAAATGCAGTTTATACTTATATAATCAAGGTAACGAATAAAATTGGAATCACAAACCTTACCTCGTGTTTCGGACCCGAAACACATACGTGCTTTATATACTCACCAGGGTTAAGATCAAGAACACTCAAGTAGAAGCAGATAATCACAGTAACCAATTAAGAGCAAATAAACATGCGATGTAGATATCATATATAGGATAACACATAGATCTTTTCAAAACAAGTTCACAGAGAACAACGTATTACACCAAGTTAATGAACAGGTCAACACATATGCAACAAATGCATAAATGACCCTACGAAAAGATCTCACCACACTTATCATATCCTATTCTTTGTTGCTCACACCTCGAGAATACATATCTCATATCATCGTCCATCATGCTCACTAGACTAACCACTCAACCTATGTCTAACAGGTAAATCTCTATAGATCCTGAGTTTTCGGGATAATCTTCTATCATCACATCACTTCACCCAACCTACGTGGATAATGGGTCTCCACCTAACTGAAATGATAGAAGTGCATCTCTCACACTCCACCTGATCATGATTTCTTCACAGATAAAGGATTCCAACATTTAATCATCTCTCCACTCGTGATCCAAATGCCACACTCTACATCCCCGGTACAAACCACCAATGTACCCCTAGGCATCTATACTCCACCTTACCAAAAGACATACAACATATTGCTAATGCACCCCAACCCACTATGCATGCAACAATTACACCAAGTAATAAGATCCCCCCAATTCATTATTCTTATCCCTTTTTGAAAGGATTACATATGGATGCAAATGCAATAACTATGTTTACTCTCAATAAACCTCACTAGGGTTATCACTGGACCCTAAAGCCAAATTTCTCCTCACCTCTCATCTTATCATTCTTCTTATCCCTTTCCTTCTTGGGACAATCCCTAATAAAGTGTTCAGTCTTACCACAACTGTAACACCATCTACCACTAGTTATCCCATCTTTTATCCTTCTTCTTACCACTTCATCACTCGAGTAACTACTCAAATCATCATTGTTTTGAGCTCTACCCAAACTCATTTGCTTAAACTTCATTCTACTCTTCATCATATGTAACTTACTCTTATCTTCTATTTCAAATTAATCTCCATCTTACTCTTAATGGAATCTATGAAAATCTTAGGTGTTAGGATGTCCCTACCATACTTAATTGCATTCTTAATATCTCTATATGAATTAGTCATTGAATTAAACAAAATAATAGCTTTATACATTTCAGACACATTTTCTCCACAAAAATATCCAGATTATCATCAAGATCCTTTGAATGATCCATTTTAAAGCTGAAAAACTTTTCAAGCAAATACAACTTATTTGGAGTAGACTTATACAAATATAAATCTTCCAACTTTTTTCAAATTTCTTTGGTAGAATCAAGTTTTTCAACTTTTCTCAAAATAGTGTCAAACAAGTATAAAATAATTGAAGTGTAAGCAAATTCATCAAATTCTTCTTTTTGTGTTTCTGTTAAATTTGCTAGCAATCTGCCATCTATGGTATTTAAAACCTTTTGTTGAACCAAAATCTCCATCGTCTTTTGTTGTCAAATTAAAAAGTCAAATTTCCTATTGAAAATTCCAATTTTGAAATGTGAAAACATTTTGAAAAAACAGAACAACCAAAAAATGCACAAATAGATCAACAAAGTAATCTTAAGGCAACAATATACACCGTTCTAGATTCACAAGATTTCGTGAAATTCAAGATTTCAGATCAAGAGAATGTTCAACGGGTCAAGTTTAAGTGTTTTAATGGAATAACCAATGCAACACGAAGGCATATCAACAAAATTCAAATTTTCACATAATACAATCTCAGACAGAGACTAAACAACAGTTAAAGTGCCTAAAAACAATTACCAACTTGAGTCAAAATTCAACATTTCAAATACGGCAAATAATTCCTAAATTTGAAGCATAGGCAATTGTTACCCCTTCACGGTAACCACAATCCTAATATCACCCCCACACGATGACGCGCTAATGCTGAAAATTTAAACAGGATAAGCCAATTTACCAGAGCGATTCTATCTGAATCCGTAAATTAGGAGAGATGCGAATTTACTGTTTTAGGGCCGCGATTTTGGCCTAAAGCAATTTAGCAAATATATAACACTTGCGACCGTTGACCCACCAAGGGCAAAATCGTCCAACTTTTCTTACATAACCTGAAACATGAAAACAATAATATCAATACGTTTACGAAATCAAAATAAAAAAATTGCTCGAAGAAATCGTCACCGAAAAATGCCACACGTGCCCTTACATGCGATTGTCGGAATCCCATGCACCGGATAGGTAGGAGCGCCTCCGTCTGTTGAACACATTGGTGGTCTTTACACCAGGTCAATGGTTTCATCGGAAAATGGCAAAATAGGTTCGGCAAAAATTGAAATAAAACTGTACTATTTCTACTCCTTTTTTGGCCTGAAATTTACCACAATCCCGCTCTGATACCAATTGTAGATGATGGAACTCTAATCCAACCAATAACTGGGCTCAGTCTCAACCAATCGACACCACAATCAACGAGCCAATCCTAAACCAATAGCTCCCAAAACCAGTTACTCCGAGGTACCTACGAAGGGCAGAGAGTGTGAAGATTAATAATCTCAAATGATAGCCACAAAGTCTATGGAAGAAGGAGGAAACACAAAGCCACGATCAAGCATAAAGCCACGACAAGGAAGCACGAAGCCAAGGAAATCGGTTTCATTCTCAAACACGGCGAACACTTTTCACACTCTAAACTATAACAGTAATGGGGCAACATATATATGGTACAGGTGTGAGCTTTTAAATTAAGGAATAGTAGGGCCCAAAAGGTAACAAATAATAGGTTATCAACCAACAAGTCGTCCAAAAGTTTGGGCAAGTAGGTTATAGGATCAATATGAATAATTGTGGTGTCGATATTTAACTTCACTCATCGGCCGAAACCTATGAAATGTAATCCAAAAAATCGATTTAACATCATCGCTCGAGATTTATTGGGTATCAAAACCTAACAATTTTGGTTCCTCAGATGATAATAGAAAACAACAAATGAGGATATTTATATACTATTGTAATATTTCAATGTCATGATTTCAGACTTCCCAGTTGTTTCCTTCATTTTCTCCCGAACCAAATAAAATAAACACTATTGTAATTATTCAATGTCATGAGAATTAGTTGAATAATACGTTCCGATTTGATATCTGCAAAACGACAATCTGTTAGCCTTATTTGGCTTCTAGAAAGAGGGAAGGTGCAACATCTGAAGTAGAGAGCGAGTTACATAGTTGACATGTCATACTTCCTTAGGAAAATACATGGACTTTAATAAGGGACGGGGTGTTTGACACCGTTCTAGTAAATTCAATCATTTTTCACATTGTTTTGGTGTGCTACACAAGTACTTGTTTTTTTCTCTCATTGGTTGGTTTGGTCAAAGTATCAAAATAATCATGAATGTTGTAGTCATTTTTGAGAGACAATTATCTAATCAAATCATTGATTGGCTGGCAATCTAACATTGCAATATTGGTTTTTTTTAGTTAGAAACACAATTGCTAGTGTTGCTTGGCATTTCTTTTCGGAAGAAACCTTAATTACTACAAAGAATGGCTAAAGGTTGAGTCTGCTATGTTTCTAATTTTCACACCTACTTTGGAACTCTCAAATCCTCAAGAGACCATATGCAGACTTGACGTTGAAAGGATGTTTCTAATTTCATATTGATTTAGTTTTAGTTGCCTTGAACAAATTCAATTTTTGTAAAGTATATTATGATAATTGTTACAGCTATAAATTATGTGATATGCTCGAATAAAAGGACTTCCATATATGTCGACATGGATTGGACTATTCAATTGATTGTGCCTACTTAATTAAACAAATTCATCTTGAGTTTAGAATTCAGTCCATTGGACCACTAGGCCATATCCATTTCTCTATAAATATGTGAATCTATTTCGCATAAGGTAAGTAATCCAATCCTAGCCAAATCCCATCTCCCCCTCTTGCACTCATATTATCTCTTGTTCGGCCGTTAATTTGATCATCAAGGTGCAAATGGTTATCAGATCTCTTTTTCTACCGACAGCCTTTGCCTCCTAACGAGGTGTTCCAGTGTGCATGTGTCGTCTATGTTGGTGTATTTTTTAAGGTTAACAATAATAACAAATTTTTAAAGTTTACATATAATATTATTTGACTTGTTTGTAGAGTTTCAAGTGTTTGGAATCGAAGGAAAACTTTGAGATCCGATCAATTTTAGGTGGGAATGTTTGATGGTTGTATATGGAAGTAAGTTTGTAGATTGTTAGATAAATTAGGGGCAAAGACTTACTTGAAGATTATGAATAATCTGGAATTAATAAAGGGAATTGGAGAATTAAAATATATTAATGCGTAGAGTTGGATTTTAGTATTTTAATCATCGTCTGAAGTTGCTATTAGATAACTTTAGCCTATTTTCATAAAGTAATTGATCTAGAGTTGATAATAAATCAATCAATCTTTGATTTTATCGGAAAAAGTTTTTGAATGATTTTGTTAGTTGATTAAAAGAATCCCAAGCTCACATATATCACATGGAATAAAGAAATTCATTCAGCGATTACCTTCAATTTGTTAACATGTTGTCGATTTAATTAGTTGTGTCTCAATGTATTGTTGGGAATTTACTTAATCATGTACAGCGGAAAGTAAAACAATTTCAATTCCTACCACGGATCTGCTTTGTATTTAGATAGAAATTGTGATAGGAATATTACATCTGATGAATTATGCAAATTTCTTTGTTGATTCTCGAACTCCAATTATCACGATCTGCAATCCAGGCTGTCCAATTGTCCAACTTCCAAAGGTGATCCACACAGAGAACAAGAATGACGGCTAGAGTTTCTTTTCTTGTGATAGCAAGAATAATGAAAAATCCTTATAATTTCCAAATCCTAGTAGCATATTAATATAAGTCCAAGTGGGCTCGACCCGTCTCTTGAACTTAACCCGATTAATATTTAATTAATCAAATTAATTAAATCTGGTCCATGAATTAATTTATCCAATCATTTAATTCGGGCCTATTAATAAGTACCCCAATTAATTAATTATCCAACACTTGTCAATTAATTAATTGGTAAAT
>CAIGRB010170761.1:27907-118731 GCA_903798255.1 Fraxinus quadrangulata | reverse complement strand
TTAGAGATTAACCACTAACACTCAGATAGTTATCCATGTGGAATCTCCCAGTTGGTCTCCAATATTTTGTTCTATAATAAAACATCCACGTATTCATTCAAGTGTCACCACACTTTAGCTTGTGAGATCAGCTACTTACTTCAGAAGTAAAAATGACACACGTGATGGTCTATCCGTAATAACGATATCCGTATCTCGTTATTACTTCGACCACAGACGATTTAAAATTCAATCATATGTAATTTGTATCTCACAATCACAACTCCTTGTGATTAACAAATCACCAAGACTTGAATCTACTGATTCTATTATTTAATTTATTAGAATATAAATTCAATTAAATAATAAATATTGTCATTAATATGCATCGATTATATATATATATTTAAAGTGTTTATGTCACAAGTTGATTGAACTTAGGGCATAACACTTACATCTGCTTTACCAAGCAAGTGGACAACTAATATTATCGGAAAATGCTTGCTAAATTGAAAATACCATGCCATAAATATTCTAATCAACGAAACACATAAAAAACTAAATATTTATTTAAATGTTCCATAAAATATCAATCCATTACAGCAATACTTTATGGGCACACAGCCCCACACTTTAGAATTATTTTAACATCTTAAACAAAAACATTCTATGTTGATATAGAATGTTTCATGTTCATCAAAGCAAGATAAACAAGCCAAATTAAAGAAATTGAAACATGGCTTTCACAACAGCCCACACAGGAAAATTAGGAAACAAACCGAACAACATGATATCCATGCCTTATTCGACATAACATTGCAGAAGAAAAGGATTAAGCAGCAATTTTACACTTAATTAGCAGCAATTCTTAGCCTTTTCGTTGAGCCTTGACGTCCTTCTTCAGTTTTTTGAGCTTGGTTCTTTGTCTGATTCTTGTCAAGGAATTGCATCCACCATAGAGCTGAACTTTTCGGGAATCTCGTCAAATGGCCATTCTCAAAGTCTACTAGGAAAATGCCAAATCTAACTGTGTATCCTTCACACCATTCGAAATTGTCAAATAATGACCATGCGTAGTAACCCTTCACACGCACATTCTTTCTGAAAAGGAAAGGAAACTTGTCAATTAATTTCATAATTTTCGATTTGTTTAGAGTTGAATTGATATAAAGACTAGTATGCAATTAAAATTAATGATGACTTACTGCACCATCGCCATTTTAAGGTTCCAGAGATGGTCGTTGTGATATTTAATCCTTATTTCATCCGAAAGACTACTTGCAATATTTTTACCTTTATCGTTCTTTTCATCCACCCCTGTACAAAATTATGGGGTTGCTTCCAATAAATCACATTGTGTTAACATATTTAAAAATAAGATATTTCTAACTACATAAATATATAAGTTTATAATAACACTATTATTTACCATTCTCGGTAATGTAAATGATAGGATCGTGATTGATGCTCAACACTCTCAAATCTTTATCTTGAGATCAACATAATATTTCAGTATTTGCACTTGAGTCCTCAAGCTTTGATTTTACTTCATTTTAGCCATTTTCGCTTGTTTTTTCGAATGTTCACCACGTTCATTGTTATTATCCTACAAAACACAATTTGTATAGAATTAAGCAATATTCCAATTTATTTCTAATAATAATCCATGTTTTGTGACCTATATAAGTGTAAAATGCACTTATCAATAACTTTAGCCTATTTTCATAAAGTAATTGATCTAGAGTAGATAATAAATCAATCAATCTTTGAAATATGTGTGTTGACATAGAGTTAGACTTGACTAAATTTTAGGAAAAATTGTAGCCACGGTATCAAACCTTTCATTTAGTTGTAGACTTTGTCCAAACCTTTCATTTGTATCACTCACGATATCAAACTTTTAAAAACCTTGCACCCGGAGTCCAAATTGATAGAAATCGTTAGTTTGACCGTTAGTTGACCAAAAATAAAAAATTTGACTAATTGTTGACTAATTTTTAAAGGGCAAAATTGTAACTTTACATTTTTTTTTCATATAAGAAAAACTAAAATTAAATAATTAAATAAAAAAAACCTATTATCTTCGCCGCCCACCCCACCCAACCCCAAACCCAAACCCCCAAAATGCTGGCAACACCATACCTACCTTCGCCACATTCCTTCTGCCACCAATATGCTGCACCACATCTCCAAACTTCAAAAATAAAAAATTGAACAAAAATCAACCCTCTATCTCCATTTTATTTCTCTCCATCCTATCTCTCCCTTCATTCTCTACCCTTTTTTTTTATAATAACCACTACGATGTTGCCCATCCCTCTAAACAGATCGAAGGAGAAGGAATCACAAAAAACCCAAAACCCCAAATCGATCACCCCTGCAAACAACGAGGGCGCAACGACGCTCACCAATACCATAAGCAGTGATGCTCTCCACTGTACGAAGTTAGGGCTTGTCGTCGCTGCATGCAGCGGTGAGCGCCTCCCGCAGGCAGAGCGACAAAGCGGTGCTCCTCGCTATGCGAAACATGGTTCTTCTTGTTGCTTGTGACGCTCAATCTAGCAACAGCCACCGAAGAAATTGGTGGTTAGCCCGTAGTCGCCGAAACCTACTTTCTTCTACCGTTGCCATCGAAGAAAATGGTTGTTTGTGTGACCTTGTAGGTAGAAAAATGGGGCAGTGGCAGTTTAGAAGGATGTGTAATGGTGGACGAGCAATGGAGTTTAGAAATTGTGGCCGGTGAATGAGGTGTCAGCAGTTCAATTTTGGTACTGGGTTGAATATGTGGATTGTGGTATGGGTTGAATTCAACACTGAAAACGATCAAGATGGAAGGTTGACTGAGAGTTTTGGAGTTTGGAGAGGTGGCGCCGGAGATTGGTGGTTAAAGAATGGTGGCGGAGGTGGGTGGGTGTGGTGGTGCCAGCATTTTGGGGGCTTTTGGTTTTGAGTTAGGTGGGGTTGGGTTGGGTTAGATGGGGGGTGGAGAAGATAATAGGGTTTTTATGGTTTTTAATTTAATTATTTGATTTTAGTTTTTTTATAATGAAAAAATGTAAAGTTATCATTTAAAAATTAGTCAACAATTGGTCAGATTTTTAATTTTTGGTCAACTAACGGTCAAACTAGCGGTATTGTCAATTTGGACTCTAGGAGCGAGTTTTTAAAGATTTGGTACCGTGGGTGGTACAAAGGTTTGGTATCATGGCTACAATTTTTCCTAAATTTTAACTAGATTCTAATTCCGCGTGAAAACGATACCTTGATACCGTGCACTTGTGGGATTTTATTGGAAATTTTTTTCGAATGATTTTATTAGTTGATTAAAAGAACCCCAAGCTCACATATATCACATGGAATAAAGTAATTTATTCATCGATTACCTTCAATTTAACATTCTGCACGGTTATGCTATAAAATCAAAATCCAACACATGGTATAATCGAATGCACTTCAAAAGCATGTGTCATTACTCACAATTGAGACATTACGATCTTGTCAGCATGTTGTGCCAACATTTGTTAACATGTTGTGGATTTAATTAGTTATGTCTCAATGAGCTTCGCCGAGCAAGTGTACAACTAATATTATCTGAAAATGCTTGATAAATTGAAAATAACATGCCATAAATATTCCAATCAACGAAATATATATTTAAATGTCACACAAAATATCAATCCATTACAGCAATACTTTATGGGCACACATCCCCACGCTCTGGAATTATTCTAACATCTTAAACAAAAAAATTCTATTTTGACATAGAATGTTTCATGTTCATCGAAGCAAGATAAACAAGTCAAATTAAAGAAGTTGAAACATGGCTTTCACAACAGCCCACACATGAAAATTAGGAAACAAACCGAACAACATGACATCCATGCCTTATTCGACATAACATTGCAGAAGAAAAGGATTAAGCAGCAATTTTACACTTGATTAGCAGCAATTCTTAGCCTTTTCATAGAGCCTTGACGTCCTTCTTCAGTTTCTTGAGCTTGATTCTTTGTCTGATTCTTGTCAAGGAATTGCATCCACCATAGAGCTGAACTTTTCGGGAATCTCGTCAAACGGCCATTCTCAAAGTCTACTAGGAAAATGCCAAATCTAACTGTGTATCCCTCGCACCATTCGAAATTATCAAATAATGACCATGCGTAGTAACCCTTCACACGCACATTCTTTCTGAAAAGGAAAGGAAACTTGTCAATTAATTTCATAATTTTCGATTTGTTTAGAGTTGAATTGATATAATGACTAGTATGCAATTAAAATTAATGACGACTTACTGCACCATCGCCATTTTAAGGTTCCAGAGATGGTCGTTGTGATATTTAATCCTTATTTCATCAGAAAGACTACTTGCAATATTTTTACCTTTATCGTTCTTTTCATCCACCCCTGTACAAAATTATGGGGTTGCTTCCAATAAATCACATTGTGTTAACATATTTAAAAATAAGATATTTCTAACTACATAAATAAATAAGTTTATAGTAACACTATTATTTACCATTCTCCGATTACATTTACTATCCTAGCACTTATGTTTCCTTTGCATAACTCATGAGATTGAAAATTCCCCAAGGAACAATGTACAACCAATCGGAACCGCCCTAATACAAAAGATTATTGTCATTTGATGTTCTTATATTAAATAAGTATTAGAAATTAATTAAATCATGTTTAAGTACTTTAATGTATTAATGTACCTATTAATTCGGACATAATAATGGATTAAAATAAATTTTTGAAGTTCTTTTGAGTCCAATAAGAAAATTTTACAGAGTAAATGATTGCAATAGTCTTAACTATTTTATGTCAAATTTGGCTTAGTTAAAGGCATACCTTTCGACCAATCGGTATCCCATCGCGTTCAGCTACAAAAGATTGATAGTGTGAGTATTGTCATACAAGAGTCCAATATAATGATAATATTTATAAGTGTACTTACTCAAAAACTTAACTTGCTGATCTGTCACGTAATTCGGTGGTCCAACAATAGGAAAATCAACAACATAATAAGCGGTGTAATAATTTATGCCTAAAAAGTCATACGATCCTTTCACGAGCTTCTCTTGATCATCTGTAAATTTAGGAAGACGTTCTTTTACATTTTCTCTCATAGCTGGTGGATATTCACCTGTTACCATTGGTTCTATAAACCTGAAAAATAAATAATAAAGAATATTGTTTTTAATTATGAGATAAAATTTGCGTACTGATTTAAGTCTAGTAAATAAATGACTTCCACGAAAATAAAAAATGGTCAAAATATATTGAACAATCAAGTGGACGCAAAAGGAAGGAAAAAAAAAAGAAGGAAAGAGACTCTTGTTATACACCATATTAAAAAAATTTCTAGTATATTATTGAGAATTATTTGTTGCAAACATAAAAGAAAGAGGATTACATGAATATTTAAACACTCTTTTACTTTATAAAATGTAACACTTTCTTCTTGATATTGACAGTTGCACATTTGATTGTAAGTGATATGAGACCTGTAGATCTTGCGGTCCGTGATTGTGTTTATTAGAAAAAATAGAGAGGAAAGAGTTTTTTTATCTTTTGCAAATATAAAATTTGAGAGTTTTTTTACTTTGTGAATGCTCGACAGGTCCATCAAATTTGGGTTATATATTTTCTGCACTTGTTTTTTGTTTTGTGAAGATTCTATAGTCACATATTTTATTTTGCTGTGTGGGGTGTGTGTTAGTTTATAAAATTGTATGTTTTTGTGACATTAATTAGTCGGTGGACTAAATATAGAAATTAAGGCCTATAAACTACTGCGCCTACTCACCATCCCAGCATAAATTGGAGCGCCCTTGAAGAAGCTTCTATATCATCTTTCTTGTCACTATAAGGCTCATACCAAGTTGCCACATTTGTCATTCCTATTTGTCCTCCTTGAGTTCCCTGTACATACAAATCATGTCTCTCTCTCTATGTATATTAACTTTTACAGAAACTCAAAATATAAATTTACCTGATATTTTGTCCTGTATATATCAACAGCATTTGCATGAGCAAGGATCAAATGGTGTGCCACAATATATGGTTCTATTCCTGGATTTCCGTCTTTGGTAGGAATTGGAGCCCCACTTCTTGATCTATGTATAGGGAAGTTTATCAGACTGATAATGCCCCCATCCAGATTTGCAGTTGCACCTCTATTAGGAGGAAAATTGCCATACACATATCCTTGAACAGTAAAGGACCACGGCTCATTCAGTGTTATCCAACGTTTCACTCGATCACCGAAATTCCAAAAGCAGACCTCAGCAAATTCACGAAAATCTTGCCTACAAAAATAACGGGACAAATCCGAATTTAGTTTTCTTAAACATGTATCTCCCAACAAAACGCAAGAAGGATTGATTTACTTACAGAATTCGTTCGCTCAAGAAACCTTGATATTCTAGTTCCAAACATTCAGGAACATCCCAGTGGAATAGAGTTACGCAGGGCTCTATGCCTGCATACAAGTAGCTCCTTCTTCATCTGTTTCTTTAAATCTCGTTGGCAGAATTACAGTGTGATTAATCTTAAAGATATGTGTTTTGGAAATGACATTGAAAGCCCATCTATATGCGCAGAGACAAAAATGAATTTTTAGGAAGCTATTTTGTGAAGATATTTGCCACTTAAGTGGACGAAGCAATAATGGAATTGAACTTTGTACTCCTAGACACGGAGAAGAGGAAGGATTTGATAACGCCAACAACAAGAAATTGTTGCTGGTGAGTTTGACAAAAACGAGGTTAGGCATTGGTGTAATGGCAGAATGTTTTATCTCAGGTACTGGTTTCAGTTTTTCGGTTGTAGTTAACTTTACATGTTTTGGAACTAATACAATATTGAATTATCTTATCTAAATTCTAGTTTCAGTTATTGACTTTTTAGATGATATTGTTTAATATGGTGCAAGGTGCTTCAATCTTATAATGTAGAATACAAAAGTTATAAATTCAAGTCTCCCTACCATCTTTTCATAAAATTTGTACATACGTCAAAACTTTTGATGGAAAAAAAATAAATTAATTAATGAATCTTCAGATCAACAATTACAAGACAAGAAATTATTTCTAAAGCATGGCAAGATCTTGAACTTTCAGTTGTGAATTAAGTGAATAAAAATGAACACCAATGGCAAAAGAAACAATAAACACAATAATTAAATGTATAATTGACTCTAACCTGCTGCCAAGAGTATGTCTATAAGATCATTATAGTACTTAATTCCTTCTTTGCATATGCCTTTACATATTCTACCTCCTAAAAATACAAATATAAAACACAAAAAATATATAAAAACATTAGCGAGAACTTCATTGGATATTACAAACTAAATGATACACAAATTCTAGATCAGTAGCGCAATAATAAAATATATTAGCTCCTTGAAGTACCCGGCAAGATTCTAGTCCATGCAATTGAAAATCTGTAAGAATCTAAACCCACTTTCTTCATCAAATCCACATCGTCCTGTAATATAAAAGAGGAGTAATACGTGCACCTCATTGTTTTTAAATAAAGAAACCTATTTATTTAAAGTTGATTTAAAACTAACTGGATCATGACATATTGATATTACATGCCAGATGTCGAGTGTGAAAATGAATTTTATCCACTTCTGTTAAGTCAATAATAATGCTATGTAGCATAACTAATGCTAAAAACCAATCTTAAGTGTCATCAATCAATATGACATTTTAAATGTAGAAATCAAGGTTTCAATTAAACACTTCCATGTTTTCCACTCGGCACAAATTTCAAACCATCTAAGTATTCTTATTGAAGTTGACGAGAGTTTTTCATATATTTGACACTTAAACCCCCTTTTAGTTTTATTAAAGACATTGATACAAATTTATCAAAATCAACAATTGACTTTTGGCCACGTATTTTATCGAATTCACATTTATCAACTTTTAAATGACATGTTACTTTTAAAATATATTAAAATCTAATTTCAAACAAAACCAAACAGGGTCTCTATTCACCTCCAACATTTTAATTAAAGTGCACCACAGTCATATGCACTAATGAATGACCAAAATTCAATTTGGCCAAAGAGAATTGTGTTGTTCGAAAAACTTCTATACTTAAGTTTTTGAAGTATACCTTGAATAAATTATACTGATCAATAGCAGTACATCCATTGCTTCCATCGTCAATTCCAGCTGCCACTCCAAGAAACATGTTCAGCAATGGTTATCTAAAACATACAGAAATATGTACACACACTGAGTAGGAGTAAAGAGAGAGAACAGACCAGGGTCCGACATTGTGAAAACATCCCAATTACTCCTGCCTTTACCCTGTACATTCCAAGCACCTTCAACCTGCATAAATATATATGTATAAGTTCATCACAATTCAAGAATTTAAAGTTGCTTTTAATAATGAAATTACACAAATCTCTGCATGCAAACAATATGACACACACCTGATAAGCCGACGTTGCAGCGCCAAATACAAAATCCTTGGGAAAATCAGAGCGCTTGACAGTAGGGATTACAATACCGCCACTATCAGCACGAAACATAGAATGGTTGCCAGTAATCATCAGGAGGTGGTGGTTGTTCGACATTGCGAGTCTTAAGAATGAAAATTAAGGGCACTTAGGTGGAGTGTAAATTCGACTATTTATAGGGAAATTCTAAGCACTGTGCATGCAAGACTTGAAAACGTCACAAGAAAGCATGCTTGCCAAAATTAGAAAAAGGGTCTAATACCTAGTGGAAATATTTCAATGATAAAAGTGCATCCAATGATACAGTTTCCCATACGCATCAAACATAACCGAATTATGTTGGATTGTGTTGCAATCCATATTATAATTGTTAAAGATCTTGAAACATTTTTTTGATTTATCTTTTTCTATAATTGCAATCCAATATTAACATCATAAATCTTATACCCAAACATATTACGTAAGAACTGATCACAATGGGCTATTTATTTTGTATATTTTGATTTTCGGAAAAAGATAGCGAGAAAGATGACTACTCATGGGTACGTTATATTTTTTTGTGTCAAATTCAATTGAATAGAACTCCGTGTAAATTGGTATAAAGATTATTTTTGCTATATTTTTTGGGAGTTAGGTCTTTCAAGCACAATGCAATGATCATAGTGTACTCAGCTTGATATGATCTGTCCAGAACAACCCTAATTGACTCGAAAGATGGCATGTGTCAATGGTAAATGCTAGATAAGTGCCAGATCAACCACCAAGGATGATACGTGCTGACTATAATTATATGATGGACAAAAGAAAGTCGTCGAAGAAAAAATATAATTTTGGTTCAATATAATATTTGCACGCTGTATCCAAATGAGACCAACAAATATGTCGGCTTTGATTTGAGAGGCTCTTCAAGGTTGAAAAAAAAAAATTCAAATTCTACCTAATAAGAAAAAATTCAACATATGAACTGATACACTCGGTGAGTGGGGATTTTTGAAAATAATTATACTTTCTAGTTTATATGCATTTACCAAAAGTCAGGTTTTTATCAATTAACAGTTCAACATTATAAAATATCGTTACAGTGAATGTCGATATTTCTTAGAATTGTTGAACAAATATTCGTTTATTTGCATCAGGCTTCTAGGGGCTCGTTCAAGACTTTTGCTAATTCGAAATGGAGGGTGAGATAAAATCGGTCTATTTCCAACATCATATCCATGGTTAGCTCATTCAGTTTCAAGTTAATGTGAGATAAAAATATATATAATATTCTAGAAGATATTCACGCTACAACAAAAGTATCTTTTTACGGTATTAGTTTAAAGCGTACATATAAGGCATGTCAAAATAGATTATCTACTGTCTGAAATGTGTGTCGCAATAATTCGATTACTTAAAATATTTACGACATACATGGATGATAGGTCTTAAAAAGTTACAATTCACGGCATAAATTAATGGCACGTTGTAAAAGTTACAATTTGTGTATAAATTCTTGGCAAGGTGTAAAAAATTATCAAGATTAAATAAGCGTTTTTTCTTTTTCTTTTCTTTTTTTCGTTTTTCACGCGCAACGCATTTTTCCCTGGATTTTTCTTTTCTTTTCTTTTCTTTTCCTTTCTTTATTTTTTAATGATGGAGAGAAATTAGCATGAACGATGATGAACACACTTTGATTTTCCTTAAATCATCATACGTGTGAGATTTTTTTTAATTGATAAGAACAAATTATAAAGGAGGGGGACTAGGTCAAGACCTTCCAAAAGGAACAACAAATAAATTAAGAAGACACCACACTCAATTAAGATTAATTAGGAACTAAGAGAAACTGATTCAAGTCAATTAGGTGTTAATACAATGGAAAAGTAACATACAAAGCCAATAGACGCCTTCCTGATTTGTAACTTCTAGTAACCATTTGATGCTTGAGCCTTTTTCTTTTTTTGGCAATGAGCTTAACGAACAATGATGAGATTCAACGTTGGACAGATAAATCATTTGATTTTGTTGCAATCCGTATCATAATTGTTAAAGATCTTGAAACATTTTTTTATTTTTTATTTTATCTTTTTCTATAATTGCAATCCAATATAAACATCTTAAATCTTGTACCCAAAAATATTTTCATAACTTTTTTCTATTTATTTAATGTATACATTAAGTTGTTGGTGGGAGGGATCAACGGATATTATTTAAGTAAAAATTGATCACAACGGACTATTTATTTTATATATTTTAATTTTCAGAAAAAGATAGCGAGAAAAATTACTACTCATGGGTACATTATATTTTATTGTGTCAAATTCAATTGAACAAAACTCCATGAAAATTGGTATAAAGATTATTTCTGCTATATTTTTTGGGAGTTAGGTCTTTCGAGCACAATGCAATGATAATAGTGTATTAGGTTGATATGATCTGTCAGGAACAACTCTAATTGACTCGAAACATGGCATGTGTCAATGATAAATGCTAACTAAGTGCTAGATCTGTTGGGAAAATCCTTTAATATCATATTGATTGTTCATGTTGGATCGTCAAGAATTTGTGAACTAAAGTAGAAGCGTACCTGAATCAGACACGATTATCGTAATAAATGAATCCAGCGATTTTAGTCTTTCAGATCAATATGTTGTTCCTTTATTTGTGCATTAAATATAACCTTATGAATACTCAGAATTTCGTTATCATTACCGACTGCATCCCCAAACAATCCGGTCCATCAATCACATCAACATAGGATCAAAGTGACTTTCGCTACTTATATTGTAACTAAACCCATCAAAAGTCATGTATATTGACATAATTGAATCACATGGATCAAGCATGGATGTGTAGTATGAAAATTATATGAACATGCCTATTTCAACTGATCCACCTTAATAATTCAGTGAGATCATTTTCAAATGAATTCAAAGATAATAAAACCAAAAACTTTATAACCGAAAGTAACTTCAACTATAAATTATATCCAAAATGACAGTATATGCGTCTAATATGAAAAGTACAGAATACAAACTTCCACTGAAACTAGATATCTTCAAGATATATTACACCCATATGAGCAGTGTTTTTATGAAAGACATTGGGTATCAATCCCTTAGTAAGATGATCCGCAACCATGGAGTTTGTCCCGATATCTCTATTGACACATGTCCACTCTGCTCTTTCTTTAACAGCCAGAAACTTGATCTCTATATATTTTGACTTCGTCGAGCTCCTGTTGTTATTGGAATATAGCACTGCTAATTTATTGTCACAAAATAACTTGAGCTATCTTTCTATACTGTCCTAACAACAAAATTTCGCAACCATATTCTATGGTTCGATGCTTCATAACACGTTATAAATTCTACTGCCATGGTGGAAGTAGTTATGAGTGTCTACTTAGCACTCTTCCAGGAAATAACACCTCTAGTAAGTAGATAGATATAGTTTGAAGTTGATCTCCTACTATCTTGGCATCCCGTGAAATCGAAATCAGAATAACCGATGATCTCCAACTGATCTGATCACCTGAGCATATATCAGACTCCTTATAGCTGAAGAATAATGAATCTTCTGCATTTTTTCTAATTTTCAAGTCATTTTTGGGGCATTTACTTAAACTGAACTTATCTCTTTTAGCTACAGCGATGTCACCTAGTTTACAATCTTACATGTCATATCTTTTAAGCATCTTTTTCGATATATCTCTTTTGTGATAATCCAAGAATACACCGAGAACGATCCCGGTATATCTGAATTCCTAATACAAAAGAGGCGTCACCAAGAACTTTCATCTCAAAATTCCTTACTAGAAATCTCTTTGTTTCATGTAATAAGACTATATTGTTGCGGGAAGCAATATGTCATCGACATATAATTTGCTAATTCAAATTGAAGGGTGATATGAAATCCATCTATTTCCAGCATCATGTCCATGGTTAGCTCATTCGGTTCCAATTTAACGTGAGATAAAAATATATAATATTCTAGAACATAATCACATTACAACAAAAGTAATTACGACATATGTGGATGACACGTCGTAAAAAGTTATAGATGTTGTAAAAGTTACAATTTGCGCATAAATTCCTGGCAAGATGTAAAAAATTATCAAGATTAAATAAACATTTTTTCTTTTTTTTTTTCCACGCGTAACACATTTTTTCCCTGGGTTTTTCTTTTCTTTTCCTTCTTTATTTTTTATTCCCACGGGTTCTTCTATTTTCCTTTTCTTTCTTTTTCTTTTTCTTTTTCTTTTTCTTTTTCTTTTTCTTTTTCTTTTCTTCCCTTTCTTTTCCTTTCTTTCTTTTCTTCCCCAGAATCCGTTTTCTTCCTTCTTACTGCTCTGACTAATGGAGCGGGACATAACACACTTACTGACGTTGTCTGTGAACTTGAGGGTTAATAGACAAATATTGACATTTTATGAGGATTTTTATAGTGTCTAGGTCGAACAATGGAGACAAATTAGATAAACATACTTTGTTTTTCTTTAAATCGTCATACGTGTGAGATTCAATGTTGGGTTGATACATGAGCTTTTCCCCCTTCAAAATCAACGATGAAAATACTTTAAAAAAGCACATAGATTCTAGAAATATTTGTAAACTTGGATAATGATGGACATTAACACTGATGATCATAGTGACAGTGTGGAGTAATGTAGCAATAGTCTCACTACTTTTTTGTCATAGATTGTTCCTTATCATTAGTAAGAGTAGAAAAACATATCGAACAAACCGGATGAATCAAACCAAATGAAACCGAACAATTCAGTTATGCTTCTTAAGTTAAATAAGGTCATTGGTAATAGAACTGAGAACCAAATGTTTATGGTTTTGTTATTTGTTCTAGACTGAGAACCAAATAACCAATTAGGTTTTTTCTTTTTCACTTTTCTAAAACTCAGCCTATAAAAATTTCTATTATTTTTAATTTATATTTAACATTTCATTTTCTCAGGTAAATTTGATTGTATGAATTGAAGGAATCGATGAGATGAAGGAAATTTTGCTTATGTTTTACTACATTATTTTTCGTTTCGTAATTTTAGTACTAGGTGAATAGTTTTTATTAGAAAATAATTTTATGTTAAGATACAACTGGTTCGTGTTTTTTAAATTGGACTATGTTATTATGTATTTGAGATGGAACCTTGACCTAAGATGTATTTGGACAGGCTGAGCCGCCTCGGATTGGCTTGACGTGCAATCAAACCCTTGTTCACTTTTGGACAAGCCGAGCACAAGAAAGTTCGATTAGAGAAATTTTTTTTTTTTTTTGGTTATCCCCCACCAACGTTCAATTTTTAAGAAAACAATTTGAATTTTTTATTTCACCATTCAAATTTTAGTCGAAAATTTGTCAATGGAAAAAAAATTGAAAATCAAATTTATTAATGTGTTTAATAGAAGAAATGTATGTTTATAAAAATTCTCCTCCTTTTCCAGACTTGAGACAAACTACATGATATATAAGCAGAGTTAAAATCATAAACAAATTAAATATTTTATTTACAATTTTTTTCCGGAAAGAAATGAAATGATTATAATTTAATTATAGAAATAAAATAATTCATTCTTATTCGGGTTCGGATTCAACTCCATCACATATAAATTGAAACACACTGAAGTTTTTATCCCAAGTAAAACGGGGCTCTTCAAGATATAAATGAGAACTTCGTTGACCAAGTCCCCAATGATAATGATATTGAATAACTTGTGTTACCTTGGAATGAATACGATCATTTCAAAGAAACAGTGGAATATGAAAAGATGATATTTGAAAAATCTCTATTTATAGGGGGAAAAAATTAAAAAAGAATTTGAAATTCAATCAAATGTCGGTGCGATGACACCTTCAATCACACTGTAAAAAGCAGCCACCTATCATGTCGTTCCTATTTACATTATAATCGTATCCCCTTTTTCCTTATAAGGTCGACTTATCTAAATTATTTCAATCCCTCCAAATTCCACAAAACCACCAGGCAAAGAAAGACTTGTAGTCGAATTTTTGCAGCCTATCGAGTCAGGTTCGCAAGCTGACCTGTGCAAGCTAGCGAGCAGCTTGTACCTAAATTTCAGTTTTGATTCGATCAACGACTCATCTAGAAGGCGAAGCTAGTTAGCTAATGAGCAACTCGTGACCATTGACACCCTATCTTTGACTTGATATGTTGTTGTGAGATCAACGTTTGGGAATTATGATTTATAAGATCATTGTGTTTTTCACTGCTAGATGACAATTTTGAAAGCATGGTTATGGAACCGGGCCAAACAAAATCGATTGTCCAGTAGCATAATTCAAGTTGGATTTCTCGGTTCTATTTACAATATGTCCAATTGTTAGGATCGATACCACTTGTTGTGAAACCAATCATCGAATTGAGATGTTGAAGTTATATGGCACAATATGAAATATTTAATCAATAACAAAAGAATAAAGAAGACAAGAATATAATGGAGGAATTAAGAGTTTTATTGACCAAGAATAATAGAGAAAGAAAATTACAATGATCCTAAAAGCTAGTAATCATATATCTCACACATTGTTCAAAAATTATATAGAACAGCTTAGTATTTATAGAGAACATGTAGGAGGATGTCTATAATCCTAATAGATGAATTGTAGTTGAAGTAAAATTTCAAAACGTGTTAAAACGTGAAACTGGCTTGAGTCGGATAACAATGTCGCTCAAGCAATAACGGGCGAAAGGCTGGCGATAGCCCCGTTGCTCGAGCGACGGGGTAGCGCCGGCGGGCGAGAAGTCTCAGGTTGAAAACCTGTAACTGTTGCTCAAGCGGCCAGCTAGCTAAAATGCGACGACTTTTCTTCCATATCCATAATTGCGACATCTTCAAGTCCAATTCAAATCTCAACTCCCAATGGGCTTCCAAAGTAGAACTTCATCTTGACATAGGACTCCAATAGCATTCCAAACTTGAATTCTTTATGACGTACACTTCAATTAGAATTTTTCAAACACTTCAACAAAAAAAGAATTTGGGTCACACCCAAATTTCAGCTATCTCAACATTGACACGAATTTCACTAAGGAATGAACAGGCTTCTTCAACAATAATCAAAAAATTAATTTCTCCAATAAAAATAAAAAACAAAACTCTACTTCTTTCAATGAATCAAAGCACTACTATGTAGAATTACCTCAAATTTTCAAAAAATCATAATGATTTTAAATTAACCAAAATGGGTTGTAACACACCCCAAAATAGAATTAATACCAAATGCTTTTACAGAATGTCCATTGATAGATTGTACACCTTCTACTACACGTAAACCATGCTCAACAAAATCAACATCCACATATCTTTTTCCATTAGGTCCGTCTATAGTAACTGAATACAATTGCACCGTAGGTAATGATGGCAAAACGATATTATTCATATTTTCAAAATTTCACTTAGTTGTATTCTTCAAACCTGACCATTTATGAGCCCCTAAAGGTATTGTACCAAACTAAATGTCCATCACAGTACTGATATGTGTTGACTGACTCTTCCAAATTCTGCTTGTCCCTGTAAGATGCATAATTGAGATATTTGTCGTCCTTCCAATACAATTTGGACACCCTTACAAACCTTCAAAACTCCACCTCCACCAAAGAACTCATAACCTTTTGAATTAAGAATAGATAAATGATGAGATTCTTCTTCAAATTCGAAACATGTCGAACCTGGCCAAGTGTTCTAATTGTTCCATCCAAAAGCTTCAATCTGACTGTACCAATTCCAACAGCTAGATAAGGTACGTTGTTTCCCATAACCACGACACATTTGAAAACAATTTCATATGTAGCAAACAAGTCCTTATTTAGACATATATGAAACATACATGCTGAATCCAGAATCCAATCATCATCTGATTTATACTTGTTCTCAGAAATAGCCAAGAGCTCTCCATCACTTACAACGTTCTTCATGAGGTCTGCTTCGCCTGAAGTATTTGAATTTCTACTTGCAGCCATCTTTTCTTTATTTTGCAATTTGTAGCAATCCTTCTTCAAGTGCTACTTCTTCTTGTAGTAGTTACAAATTTGATTACTAAACTTCGACTTTGATCTGATACTTCCAAAACCACCATGAGCAACAAAGCCAGCTCCATCTCTAGCCTAAAAACGAGATGTTTCATCTTCTCTTTTGAATACAAACCATCATACACCACCTCTATAGTAAGAGTATCATGATTATACAAGATCGTGTCTTTAAAAGAAGAGTATGAAGTGGGCAGTGAACACAACATGATCAATGTCAAATCTTCTTCATCATATTCTACTTCCAAAGTTTTCAAATCAACAACGATTTCTTCAAACACAGCTAGGTGATCCTCCTTCTGCCATTCGATGAGAATATAAATGCTGCTTGAGATTCAACTTGCTTGCGAGACTTTTAGTCATGCACAATTGTTCTAATCTCAACCATAAAGTAGCTGCAGAATTCTCCTTCAAAACGTCCTGAAGAATGGTATTATAAATGAAGATGAATGTGAGAAACTGCCTTCTTATCCTTCCGTAATTTCTCCTATGCGGGCAAAGTTGCTGACATCTTGTCAATTTTCAACAACGTATCATCCAAATCCAGTTATGCAAGTATTGCACGTATCTTAATCTACCATAACAAAAATCTAGTGCTCCGATCTAAAAGCGAAATGTCATACTTCATGGAAGTCATCACCAACAAAAATTTCGAACAAATAAAAAATACTTGCAAAATTGCTGAACCTAAGTTCTGATATCACTTGTTAGGATTGATACCACTTGTTGTGAAACCAACCACCGGATTAAGATATTGAAATTATATGGCACAATATGAAATATTTGATCAAGAATAAAAGAATAAAGAGACAAGAATATATCAGAGAAATTAAGAGTTTTATTGACCAAGAATAATGGAGAAAGAAAATTACAATGAACCTAAAAGCTAGTAATCATATATCTCACACATTGTTCAAAAATTGTATAGAAGAACTTAGTATTCATAGAGAATATATAGGGACGTCCAAAACCCTAATAGATGAGTTATAGTTGAAGTAGAATGTCAAAAATGTGTCAAAACGTTTAACTGGGTTTGGACCGGATAACAATGTCGCTTGAGCAACAGGCGAGCGAGAAGTCTCGAGTTGAAAACCTGTAAGTGTTGCTCGAGTGGCCAACTAGCGGTAGACTAGCGAAAATGCGGCGACTTTTTATCCCGATCCATAATTTCAATATCTTCAAGTCCAATACAAATTTCAACTCTCAATGGGTTTCCAAAGTAGAATTTCAAATTGACATAAGACTCCAATAATATTTCAAACTTGAATTCTTCATGACGTGCACTTCAATTAGAATTCTTCAAATATTTCAACAAAAAAAAAGAATTCGAATCACACCTAAATTCCAACACAAATTGATCTAGTTCAATTCGATTATCTTCGAAACTAGACCACATCCACTCTAATCATGAGAAATAATAAATAGCAGTAGTCTTTAAAGAAACACAAGAATTCCAGATTAAAAAAAGTCCATAAATTGGACAACAACAAATGATGCAAATCATGTTTAAGTGATGCAAAATCATGTTCCACATTAATTCATGCAAATGGTCTAGGTCCCCCAGCACGGAAGCACCATTATACAAAGGGAAAAAAAAATAGTGAATGCAATTATAAAATGAATAAATGATTTCCAACTAACTAACTAATGGATAGTTTGTTGGAAATGATAATTAGGGTTGCCTGGCATAGCATGTTTTACTCGTGTTCTGCATAATCCTTGGAAAGTAGAAAATCTTCAATGAGATGGTCATATATATAGATATTGTAAGCTTGTTCATTTAAATAACAAAATTTCGATTCTTGAGCCATTCAAAATACAACACCCCAAGATTGCACGCCCACTTTGTCTCTCTCTCTCTCTCTTACTACCTAGGATGTCGAGGTGTCGCATTTGAAATGGCTGAATGTCCCAGTTATCATGATTTAAATTGGCATTCCTATCACATGCGATATAAAACCATTTTACTCAAACTTCATTCATGATGGAGGGCATGGACCAGACCTTTAGTTCATCGACTTTTCTTAAAAAAAGAAAAATATTGATGTTTCTTTTAAAAATTTCAATTTTTTTATTTACTTATAATCCATGCTTTAAGAAATAGAGGGCCAAATGCATTAATGCATTACACCACGCTTCTAAGATCAAATATTGTCCTGCATTCTTTAAAATAAGAGGGCCACATGCATTAATGAACCATTACAATCTTCTAAGTAGGGATGGCAATGGGGCGGGGTGGACCGTTTATTATTATTATTTTTTTTTTAAGTTTTTGATAATTTATTTATATTGTTCTCATTCATTAGATTTAGACAAATAATTTTAGTTACCATTTTATATTAGAAGTAATGAAATTTTGTAAAATTTTTCATTTAAAGTATTGAATTCTAAAAATAAATAAATAAAAATTAATCAGGACGGGGCACCCGTTACTCATCCTCGACTTGAATACCTGATTAAGCGGATTTTCCTTGCCTCGTTCGGGACGGGACCCTATAAGTATCGAGTTTGTCAGATTTTTTTTTTTTATCCCTAACTTTAAGATTAATATTAGATTGGGAAGAAAAAATTAAGAAGAATGTCAGTAGGAAGGATTTGTATACGGTGGACTTAGTGAATTGTTTTACTACATCATATTAGAAAACTGTATAAATATTGAAAAATATAAAAACAATAAACAATATTTTTATCTAAGCTTATAAAATGTGTACTTACTTCTAAGTAATTTCATACTAATTTTTAAAGATACTTTTATATAAAAATGACTTTTTAAGTACTTAAATTTGTGTCAGAATAAGTAATTTGCTCATTATTAATTTTAATTTTACTATTGTTATTTATTTTTAAACTTATTGATTTACTTAGTAATAAAAAAAATTTTAGCTTTGAATAATAAAAAAATATTTATTTGAAAACATATTGAAATCTCCCGCTTTAATATTTTGCACTAAGTTCATGTTTTGTGTAGATTAAAAAGTTAATAAAAATTTAAGTCAAAGTCAACATTAATTTTAATCTCATATTTAATGAGACACATACCTTATATTAACTTTTTAAACACACATTTAATTAATTTATATCAAAATTTACTAAAAATCTGATTTTTAACTATGCCGACTAAAGCTAAATGTGATTTTTAGGGTTTAGATGAATTGAGTTGGGTGGGGGAGGGTGGGGTGAATTAATCTAATTTTACAATATTATTATTAATATCTTAAAATATGAATTACCATCTGAATTTTGAACGAAAAACATTAAAATCTTATTTTTGAATTGGAAAGTTAAAAATCATTTGTGGGTGTAATTTCCACTTTATTTATTTATATATAGCCCGTTCCAAAACAAATGTAGCCAAGTAACGATCTAACTTGAAAATGGTCCCAGTCCAAAATCCAAATTGAACTAAATAACTTTCGGAAATTTAGGCAAATAACGGACCTCGATACTAAAATTGGGATATACTGGTGTCATCAAAAGTTACTTCAAAACTGTATGCCATGAGAAGGAAAAATTACTCATTTCGCAACTAAATTATATGTCATGGAGTTATCCTCAATTCACTCCAATAATTCAGATTCAAATTTGGATCGAAGATTGATTTCATATTATCCCTGGTCGGTTCTTCCCCGTTTCAATATCAGTAGTTCCAGTAATATTCTGGATAAGGAGGTACCATTGTAGTAACAAATATATGTGTGGAATTTTGAATGAACCACCATTGTGGTAGCAAATCGAAGAAAGAGATTGAAGGATATTCCGTAGTAGTAGTAGTAAATCAAAATAACAAATATATGGATGGAAATTGTGAATAAACAACCATTATAGTAGCAAATCGAAGTAACAAATATAAGGATGCACCATTTAGTAGCAACTAGCAAGTCGAAGTAACAATATATGGTTTGTGTGATATGTTATAAAAATCAAAATATCCCTCCATAACCACCAATCTTCGACCATCCCACAAGTTTTTAAAAACTGTCATTACACACTGGAAATTCATCATTAGGGAAGTTTCTTCTTATAACTCTTCCATCCCATTTTAAAAAATCAATTCCATTAGTTTCCAATCTCATTTTTCTGAAGGCCGTCTTCAAAACTGAAGTTTAATCGCCTAAGGCAAATTTGACGGAAGAGCTAAAGGAAATAAGATACCCAACAAGAAGAAGCTCAAACCCAAGAAGACTATTTGAATTCTCCATTGAACCATTTGTGTGAGTCCTATTCGAAAGCCATTGATGCCTTGAAAATGCTTCTACGACAAAAAATTGTGGCCAGCGAGGATGAAGAAAGGTCGAATATGCTAGAGAAGTTATCATAAGAGCCTGAAAACAATGCTTGAAATTCTTGATAGCAATGGTTTTTAAACGAAATGGGAAAGATTGAGGAAGCTCGTTATGTATTCTAGGAGATTTTGGCAAAGAACACAAACTGAAAAACCGAACCAACTGCCACCACGACATTGTCGGAGTATAGATCGAAATATGAACGATGTTTTGAACGTTTTAGGTTTTAAAATTATACGAATTTAGAAAAAGCTAAAATTGAACACGTCCATGTTGAGGTAAACATCCGTTATTTCGGATATATAATAATAAAAAAAATAACCATAAGTACATATCCTAAAAATTAGATGGAATCAAGTATTCTTGTGAAATTTAAAGTGGATCCACTTAATCTCACTGAATGAAAATAAAATAGTGTCAGACCTAACATTCAAAATAATTTTTCAACTTAATGAACGACTAATTGACACAAGCTCATTAGTCTCAACCCGAAAACCAAAACCGTCCCTAGTATGTGGAAATAACTCAACCATTCCCGACCCCATAATCCCCCAATCCCACTTTCACATTTGAAACTCTAATTTCCTCTCCTAGTCCCAACAGCGTCTAGCTGCATTCGATCAAAGACTTCGTCTGCTTTGGCCGTATGAATCTTTGAAACTTAAACCTAACTCCATTCAACTCCGAAACCCGAACCGGGCCCCTCTCAATTCTTTCTGCAGTCATGATTTCCAACAATTTAATCAACCAATCTTTTTCGAACGTTACTTTTACTTGTTTTTATCATATTTTAAATTAGAACCTTAATCAAATCTATCAAATTGTGTTGTGGTTTAGAATTCAGGTATTTTTAGTTTACTTAATTACAAATAGAAATCGTCATCAGATCGACGCTCTACAAATTTTATATTACTTGTTCACGACGTCTTATGCTTGTGACATATATGCATTTTGCATCTACGACCAAACACCAACAACATTTCGAAGTGATCCCATTTTATCTGGACGCATATTTTGTTTTCATTGTCCACTCTTTATCGATAAAGAACAAATATTGTTTCAACGAAAGCAACAAAACAAGAATCAAAGAGTTCATATTTTCAAGATTTTGCATAGCATTCCCACCCACAAATTTGAGATTGTAACACATTGCTGCTGTTGATTTTCATTATCAATAAATCTAATACTAATCGGAGAAATATTTATTGCATTCACTAGACAATATAAATATATAAAACTTTACCATATTTGCCATTTCAAACTTTTCTATACACACTAAAAATATAGCAATAGTTAGTAAATAAGGTACATTATTCATTTGGTTATAGTTAAATTATCAACAAATGCATTTGGAAAAATATTAAAAACTTTGATTTATTTTTTCATTTGACCTTAAAAATCATGGAATGTACAGCGGGAAATAACTAAAATTTCACAACATTATAAATTTAAGAATTAAAAATCTCACGGAAAGTTCGCTTCAACGGCCACAATTTCGAGTTCTCGAAAAATTGTCAATTCCGGTATCAATTCACATAAAATTACTGATTATTAGTCTTGAAATCTAATCTCATATTTAGTTGTTTTCTCACATATTCAAAACATTTAAGTCAAAAGTTCTAATCGTTTAAAATTAGTGTAATTCTGTAGTCACTGTTGACTATATTAAATTCTAATAAAGCTCTTACTAAAATTAATAGAATTTCTTTTATACATATATGTATGTGTGTCTTCCACCTAAAGAATAAAAGTACAGTATCGCAAGGCCTAGATTTTGGCCAATAACCATGACAAGAAAAAAGGTTAAACGTGTCAAAATAGCCAATGAGAGTAAAAGAAACTATGTCCTAAGAAATAGGACAGAAGGTCTGCTCAAGAAAGCGAGCGAGCTTTCTATCTTGTCTGATTCTGATATAGGTATAGTTATTCATAAACCAGGACAAAACAACACCACCTTATGGCCATCTCCAGATGAATTTATCGCAAGGCTTTCCAGTTTTTTCGACTTTCCAGAAATGGAAAGAGAGAGAAAATTTGTTATGCATGACAAATACTTGATAAAGACTGTTGAAGAAGAGACGCAAAAATTAAGAAATATTCGAAGGAGGAGTGATCTAAGAGAGTATGGAAATTTGATGAGCGGAATTATTGAAGGTAAAAGCATTGATGAATTTGATTTGAATCAAATGAACGTTTTGTGCTCAATAGCAGAAGAAAAGGTGAAAGAACTCCACAAGAGGGAAGAAGAATTTAATGAGCAAGATGGAATAATTTTGAGCCTGGCTCCTCTTGTCCCCCCGGTAGAAATTGACCAAGCCATTGAAGCTAAAGTCCCAGTGAAGACTGCAGAAACTACGCATCCAACACTGATCAAGAATTTGAGGACTGATCCATGGTTCATCGAAACCATGTTTGATGACCAAATAAATCGTGATTTTCCAGGGAGTAAGTAGCATGCAAAGGGTAATTACAAACTCTCAATCGCAGAATACACTAACCAGGCCGAGCCTGATATATTTTTTTTTTTTTCTCTTGATATGAATTGATAAAGATTATCACATGATTTATAATTTATTTCCGTTCATTCTATTATACTAATGCCTCTCTTTTGGTTATTAATTAAATTGTCCTATGCAGTAAAATATTACAATCGTCCAAATATAATATTAATCTTAGAAGCATGTATTAATGCACTAATGCATGTAGCCCTCTATTTTTAAAGCATGCAGAACAATAGTGGATCTTAGAAGCGTGGTGTAATGCATGAATGCATGTGGCCCTCTATTTTTTAAACATGGATTAAACGATGTAAATAATAATATTGAAATTTTATTTTTCAAAGAAAAAAATCTATAATTTCTTTTCTTTTACGAAAAGTAGATAAACTAGAGGTCACATCCCTGTCCTAAATCCCGAAAGAAGTTTCGGTAGGATGGTCTTATATGCACAAGTAATAAGACTATCAATTCAAATCACGACAATTCTGATCTCGAGCCACTCTAAACAAGACACCTCGATATCCTAGGTGGTAAGAGAGATAAACAAATTGGGCCTACAATGTCGAAGTGTAGCATTTTGAATTATTCGAGATTCGAAATGTCGTGATTTGAATTGAAAGTCTTACCATGTTTGCATATATAATGGCCGTCTCATTAAAACTTTTCCCCTTCCTGAGGATTACACCGGACGCAATGGTAAAACACGCTATGCCGGGCAACCCTAATTGTCTTTTCCAGCTAACTATCCATTAATTAGTTAGTTATAAATTATTTGTTCATTTTTATAATTGCATTCACTACGGAGCACTACTTATTGTTTTCCTTTTATTGTATGATGGTGCTTCCGTGCTGGGGACATAGACCATTCGCATCACTTAGTATGGAACGTGATTTGCATTATTTATTGTCGTCCAATATATGGACTTTTCTTAATTTCGAATTATTGTGTTTCTTTCCGCTGTTTATTATCTCTAATGATTAGGGTAGACATGATCTCACTACTTATAAAAGGGCTTCTCACCGATGAATAATTATCAAGGGATTGCATTTGTTGGTAATCAAAAACGGATTATCCATTGATAACAGATTTTTGGTTGATAATGAAGGACTTTTACCTGAGGAAATTTTGTGGGTAAATGTTTTTTTTTTTTTTTTTTTTGCAACGGACTTGCAATTGATCATTTATCGTATGTGATGCCTATTAGCAAGGGATATCGTGACTTCAGCAACGAAAAATTCGTTCCTTGAGCCTTTTTTTTTGTAGTGAAAAAAAGACAACGATCATACAAATTATAATCACAACATAACAAGTCTAGATAGGGATGTCAATTGAACAAGCTGCTCGTCGGTTCACATACTTGATTTTCCTTCTAGGTGAGTTGTGAATAGAGTCGAGTCCAATTTTTTTCCATACAAGCCGCTCGAGCGCATACCAGCTCGCGTACCACGTCAAGCTGGATGGTGGCGGTTTTTTGCAGCGTGATGGCTGGTGTCATCACATCAATTTAAATTTGATTGAATTTCAATTTCCTTTTTCTTTCCCTTTTTTTGTCTATAAATAAAGATTTTTCACTTATCATCTATTCACACTCCTCTATTCCTTTGAAATGATTTGTATTCATCCTAAGGTAAGACAAGCTATTCAATATAATTATCAATGTATAATAAAATTCCTTGTTTCGTGCTGCGTCCCAATGAAACTTAGTAAATGAAGTTTTCATTTATTACTTGAAGAGCTCATTTTACTTGGGATAAAAACTTCAATGTGTTTCAGCGTATATGTAATGTAGTTGAATCCATACCCGAAAAAAGAGTGAAGTATTTTATTTATTTCTATAATTAAATTTTAATTATTTGATGTCTTTCGAAAAAATTTCATTTTAAATTCCACCTCATTATACAATGTAGCTAGTCCCAAGACCGGAAAAGAACAAAGATTTTTACAAACTAAAATTTATTTTATTACACTTTAACAAAATTAATTTTCTAAAGTCACCAATTTTCAAATATAATTTGAATCTCAATATAAAAGTTCAATTTAAAAAAATGTGTTGGTGTGGGGAGCGGCTCACTCCATCCATCATTGAGCTAGTGGGGCAAGCCAAGCTAGAAATTCTCCAAGGGAGATTGCTTATACTCGGCTTGCCCAAAACCGAACATGATCACCTTAGCTCGGCTTGCTCAATTACATCCTATGTAAAGGTTTCATCTCAATATATTATAACAAACATAGTCAAATTAGGAAGACAATAAAGTAAGATTGGTTGCAAATCGGAATGGTAAGCAATCAGATACATCATGAGAAGTAGACCTCGCAGAGAACAATGTAAATGAGGGAGATATTTTGACTGTTTCTGACGTCGAATCTAAATCAGAGAATGATTGAATTTCGGATTTAGCATATGTATTTCATATATGTCCTAATAAGGACTTGTTTACTACATATGAAACAGTTTCCAAAAATGTCGTATTTATGAAAAATAACGCACATTGTCGGATTGCTAGAATTGGTAAGGTCAAATTAAAGCTAATGAATAGGACAATTAAAACATTTGGCCAGATTCAACATGTTCCAAATTTGAAGAAGAATCTCATCTAATTGTCTATCATTGATTCAAATGGTTATGAGTTCTTTAGTGGAGTTGAGGTGGAGCATTAAAGGTTTGCAAGGGTGTCCAAGTTGTATTGAAGGGACATAAATGTCTCAGTTATACATCTTGCAGGGTCGTATAGAATCTAGAAGAGTCAATTAGCAAAAGTTCACTACGGTGGTGGACATTCAATTTGGTATAGTACCTTTAGGTTTTTGTATGAGGTTGGATTTGAAGAATACTACACAGTTGAGTTCAGAAAATATGGATAATGTCGCTTTGCTACCATCACATGCGGTGTCATTGTATTCAATTATTAATGACGAATCCAATGGAGAGAAGTATTTGGTTGCTGATTTTGTTGGGGCATGCTTTAAGCGTAGTAGAAGGTGTACAATCTAACAAGGGGCCTTCTATAAAAACATTTGGGATTGATTTTGCTTCAGGGAATGTTAAGGCCTTAGTTGGTAAATTTTAAAATCTTTATGATTTTTTTTAAACCTGAGATAATTCTACAGAGTAATGCTTGAATTCATTAGAAGATGTGGAGTATTTTGTATTTGATGGAGAAATTAATTTTAGTTATTATGAAAGAATTTAGTTCGTTCCTTGCAGACAAATTTTCTTCTCCAGTTGGAGAAAATTTTAGAGTTTTATTAATTGCAGTCTAATTTGTGTCAATGTGAAAATTGTTAGAATTTGGGTGTGATCTGAATTTCTTATTGAAGTAATTGAAGATTTATAATTGAAGTACACGTCAAGAGAAATCCATTTTGGAATGATATTGATTTGGAAGTCCTATTTGGACTTTGGTTTGAAAAATAATTTTGAGATGAAGAAAACAACTAGGAGCGAAAAAAGACGCAGAACGTCGGTGCTACGACGTCTGGCATGGGGTGTCGCGAAATCGGTGCCCCTGCCTATATTTTGCCTCGGGCCGCCGCAGCACCAGCCCCGACGTCAAGCTCCACCGTGTTGTTTTTTATCGCCTTTTTTCGAATTTTATGTTTTCTTCTTCATTTAGAACTTCAAAAAGAAATTCATTTATATATTCCACATTGTATCTTCACATATTGAGAGATAGTCAACATCTTGAGAGGTTTTGAAAATATATGATAGTTTAGCCTTGGTGATTACTAGAACTTCACATCAATTGTATATTTCTCCATTATTGTTCATAAGTCAATAAAATCTTCAAATTCTTCTACCATATTTCTTGTCTTTTATTATTATTTTGCTTACGATCATATACTTCATAATTTTGTCATACAATTTCAATATTTCAATCCTGAATTACAACAAGTGGATCAGAAAAATACATAATTCTTAACAAGTGATATCATAGCAATTCCGTAGGTCCTCAACAGTTTGGTGGTTTAGAAGAGTAAAAAGATGATTTTTTAAGTGAAAACTGTAATTTTGAAGTGTCAAAAAAAAAAAAAAAAAGTTTGGACCAAGACTATATCAAATTGTTGTTTTCGGGGATGAGGTTGAGTTTAAAATAGTTTCTATATTTTCCATTGCTTCCTGACCTTTTGAACAGATGTTGCACAAAAATCAAAGTTTGAGGGTGGCCATGGGTCCGACAAGTCAAGTTTTGTAGAAGGGGAAAAATTCTCCCACTGGTATGCCACGTGCGTATGGGCCATTGACCCCAAAGCTTCTTTAGCAGTCTTACACATGGATACTCATTTAAACTCTTCGGGGAAAATAAACAGAAAAATGGCATGGACAGCTCTACTCTTCTAGTTACACTCAACTAAATCATCTTTAGTCAAAATAGAGATATCAGTATGTGTAACACCAGTAACAAATATAGATGGGGCAGCCCAATCCTTTTCTACACTCACCTAAACTCGTTCATCCATAGACTTTAAAAAGGTTTTCATCCTAACATTTTAATAAGCATAATTGCTTCCGTCAAAATATGGAGAAACATTAAGTGATTGACTCATCTAGACAAAAACTGGGTCAATGATCGAATTATGCTCTGATACAAATTGAAATAATGAAATTCGATGTTTAGACTCAACAACACCTAGAGATGATGAATATGTATCTAATACGAAATTAAAATAATATCAATAGAAAGCAACAAGTCATTAATTGTTGTTTCTAGATAATTAAGTTTAATCAATATTAAACCCTAACTAATCAATCATGTGATCAAATCAATTAAAGTAAAATCAACACCAAATATATTAAGGAAAACCTTTGAAAAACTCTTCACATGGATAAAAAAAACCTCCGGGCAAATCTTTCCAAAACGATCTACTAGAAAAGATAATTTATAGTTGGTTCAGACACAACTAAATTTTAGTAGATCCTGACCACCGAACCTATAAATCATCGAACTACCTCTTCGATTGTGCCTCCAGCAAGTTCTAGAACTCTATACTTTTTTTCACTCTGCGTGGATCACCTCATTCTTTTTCAACTGGAACTCCAGCTGTCTTTCCCCAACTTTAGAACTCCAAATGATTATTGATAAAAGATTTGATTTTTTGTGTTTGATATTTTGATCTTTTGTGTCTTGATCTTGTGGAGGCAAGAGATTCATGGAATATGTGTTTGATCTCTCTAGAATCCTTTATTGACTAAAATAAAGGCTCCACCAATTTCAAAAGATGTTTGGGATGATTATGGCTTGAGTATTTATATTATGGAGTGTTTGAAGTTGTTTAAGGCCGTAAAATCTATGAAAACCGCGAAGGAGGTTTTGTTCGGATACAACCACAGCTCGAGCGCTTGTTGAATGGTCAGCGAGCGGTGGCTCGATCGTGCCAGCACTCAGCTTTCCAAGGCAAACATCGAGCATTTTATGAACCACGACGTGGTCCTTGTTCCAATCTTTGACTTCTTCAACACATAGTAACCCAACCCCTGACTCTTTGACTCGGATTACAACTCAATAAAACATGATTTTGGACTTAGAAATAGCAAACACAATTTAGACCTAACACTTTCCATAACGAACCTTAATTGTTGTATCATCCCATGGTCCTTGAATTCTAACGTTTTCTTGTAGTGTGCAATTAATATTCCAATGGAGGGAGGGAGCTGACCGGCATCTGTTGACACCAAGGTCTACAAGACTATAGGTCAATAAAGCTTTCTGAAATAAAATGAACTAACAATATGTAAGTTCGAAACCAACATCATCTCTTACTGACACATAAAACACCAAGCTTTTACACTAACAGTTTCTTACCATAAAACTTTCGTCTCATAATAACACAAAAAATGAACAAAGTGTACTGTGTACATATGTTGTATAGTATTGCATGATAAAACACCAAGAAACTAGGAAAAAGATGACCAAATTATGAAACGGGCTCTCCATTTTTGGTTCATGTCATTGTGCACTCTAGAGGAAATCCTTGAGGAAAACGCTTGTTATCAGTACAATAACTGTATATCATGTAATTCTTCTGTACCCACTTAATTCTTTCTTGGCCACTGCTGTCCAATGATTCCGTTAACCACGAATTTTCAGAAGAATTTTTGGAGCATGCATCAGCAGAAGAACCTGAAGAGATTATGCAAGCCTGAGCATTAAAATTTTTGTAAGAAGCTGTAAAAGGAGCTTGAGTCCAATCAGTTTTGACAAGTCCCCCTCTTGTGGCCCAATCATCAGCATCCCATAGGCTTGAGAAAATCCACATTGGTTGGCTCTTTGGATAGGGGACCCCTTTAGATTCCAAATTCTTGAATTGCCTAATGGGAGTTCCATCTACAGAAAATCTGATGTGCGGATATATTAAATAAGGTAAGAGCCCATTCGATGAATGAATTCGGATTAAGTTATCTACTTGCAACATTTTTCTGCTTATTTGGTAAGGTGGACAGCAGAGTATTTGGACAATATTAGCATATAATTTTATCCAATACTATATACCAAACTTACCATTAAAAAAAGACTGGTCAACATAACATTGTAATTTTGTTTATTATGTTTAGCAAGTACATGCACAAAATGATGCTTGCATGTCTCTATCTCTATGAGAGAAAGAAGACAGAAAAGAGATAGTGAAATGAAGAGGTTTACATGATGCTTAGAGGGTTCCACAGAATAGAGTAGGTGTGGAAGTCCTTGGTGGGATCGAACCAGAGATAAAACTGTTCCTCTCTGTTACCTTTTCCTTCTGTGAACACATTAGTATGAAGAATATAAGGGTCCCCGCTTAGGTTACCAAGAAACTCGTAGTCAATTTCGTCGTGACTCGATCCAATGGAAGACAACTACATCAATATTCCGGTGTTAAACATTAAAAAATTATAAGAAAAAATATACTATAAATATAATAAAAATAATACTATTTGTAAACCATGCTTAAAAACAAAAGTGTATTTGACAATAGGGTTACTTTCATATTCTTCATTGAATTAAAATGTATCCCTATTTTATTTCAAAGAATGACAGTTATCCCATTATTTGCTTTTTATAAGTAGCGTTTACAAATATTATTACTCAATATATAATACACAATCAAGAAAAAGAGTAAGTCTTCTTTTGGAAAGATTTATAAATGGTTTAATTTATAAATATTTAGAAATAAGTGGTAAAAAAATGATGAATACTTGTTGGTTATTAAAATGTGTGGTTAAAAATAAAGTTTGATTATTTATAAATTATTTATAAAGTAGTCATAAGGAGATTAGATAATGAAAAAGACAATATTATGAAACTTACATAGTAAGCGGTGACGGTGCCAGCAGAGTTGCCCGGGACAAGTTTTAGTTGCATGTCTATCTTACCAAACAAATATTGGTTTTTCGACTTAAATCCAGAACCAGAAGTCTTGTCCAAGGACAGTGTAAGAAGCTGCCCGTTATTGAGTATTTTTGCCCGTCCGTCGCCCCATGTAATATCGAAATTCTGATTAAAATTGCCAGCAAAAGCAGCAATGAAAAAGAAGAAAAACACAACAATATTCTTCATTACAAGTAAGGTTTTCTTGGTTGATATATTTTACGTTGTTGAAGTGCATGAAACTGATTCTTTATATAAAGTAGGTTGGGGAAGAGATTAACTCGATAATGCAGCAACCAATTGGGTTTGAAGTGGGTAGGAAAAGTATGCATGCGTGTAATGAAGTGATATTTACGTTGACTAGGCTTTGTTGGGACCAGACAGCTAATTTCATTACGTGAGAGTTTGTGTGTTTTACTACATAGAATCAAATGCTTTGTTTTTCTAATGGGATGGATAGCAATTAGGAGAAAAGACATATACAGGATGGTATCCTTATAAAACACAGCTGTATTGATGTAACAATCCTAGGTATTAATAATGGGTTTTGTTTTTAAGGCAGCCAAACATCTTCATCTGGTCTTTGTTACTTGTGTGATTGGTACAGCAACTTGCATATAATAATTAGTTACTACAAGTTCTTGATGGGTTTGTACAATCTTGTATATATCTACCTAATGGTAGGGGAAAAAATAGAAGTACAAGTCTCATCACAGTCAAATAATTTTAGGTGTGTTTGACTTAAAATAAAATCGATCCGAATACGTGTTAGGCCACCTCAAAATTGGATCATACCAACTTGGCATAGCCTGGTTCCTAGAAAATCCATGTCACTTAATGTTAATCTGGCTAACTTATAGAACACAATTAATAATTTTCGAAGGTTCAATTGGCAATGTGGAAGTTTCAATTTCTTGTCAAATCAAGTATCCAACTGGAAGCCACCACTCATAAAATAATACAAGTATTACTTGAATGAACTCTTCTTGATGGGCGTTACAATCTCCAAGTCTTAATCAATCCATTTTGGAATGAGATTCCTCCTTCCATTTCAAAAGTTATTATCAACAAACTACAGGACTCAAATTATCTTGATTTTGAAAAATCCTCGATTAAAAAGGGCGTTATTAATTCCGTGTGCAAAATGATTCCCATTTCGTAGTCTAATTATTTTATGGATGCTTCTAGGGGTGTCGAAATAGGTAGGGCGACAAGAACTGGCTCTCTATGTGAGCTTTAACTTATTCATTGTCGATATTATCCTGCAAGGGGTTGGTATCATTAACAAGCAGTGAGTATAGTATCGTCTCACGAGGATTATTTATTGGTTTCGCTTTTATTAAAAATAATTCTAACAAGAGCACAAAGATTAAATTTTGGTCTTAAAATTGAGCTTTTCCTAATTAATTCAAACAAGAAAAATTTGATTACAATGTAAAAAGAAAGTATCGAGGTAAAATAAATTAAGGAAATAGTTAGATTTCACTAATTAAAACCTACCCATGATTTTCATCGACGCCATCTGCCACCAAAACTATCGCTGCCATTGTGTGTCAAGCTCTCGAAGGTGCCTTCTGAGTTTAGCATCTTCAATTTATTCCTCAGTTTCCTGTGACTATGTCGTTCAAAATTTGCATGTGCTTCTTCATTACATGGAGTGTCGCGAGTTAATTTTTTGCTTGTGGCGTTTCAAGTTAATTTGTGAAGGAATCAATTGGAATTGATTAATGTAATTTAACTGATTAAAGCCAAGCAGTCGAATATGTCAGAACAATTTGCCATGTTTAACTTGTAAAATAAATCAATTGAAATCGAAATAATTGTTATGCCTCGCCTCCGACGCTCAAAGAAAAAATGTCTCGCAACAAGCCACGTACTCAGAAAGCCAACAAGAAAGTCAAACAAAGATCACGAGGTCAAAATACGAAAAGGTCAATCAAAATCGAAGTCATTGCTCTACAAGCCGAAGTACTTGCTAAAGCGGACTTCAAAATCGAAGTCCTTGCTCTACAGCCGAAGTACTCGCTGAAGCGGACCTCAAAATCGAAGTCTTTGCTCTACAGCCGAAATACTTGCTGACGCACTGCCTAAAGAAGCAAAGAAAAGAGTTGAAACTTTTCACTTAGAGAACCAGCTCAAAAGATCTCTCCGAGGCTCTCAACTGATCCGAGGCTCGTGAAATCGATGATGTTCCATAAAATATTTGAAGATCTCTCTGAAGTAATTTATGTAACGCTTGTAATAAAGTTGTTAGTATATCAGCCTATTGTATAGGGCGGCTGACCCCTTATCAATGCATTAAACGAAAGAATAGACAGTGATGTGATGCCCCAATTAGGGAGATGAGGCATATGGTTCTGATCCAACGGACACCACGTCGATCAATATAGTATAAATAGGATCGTCTTATAACTCAAAGGGGGTTGGATAATTGATTGAAAAATTGACAATCATATATTCGAAATACACACTTAAACTCTTCACATATTCTTATTTTGTTGCTATATAGATTAGTTTGATTTTTATCCGGTGATCGTTATTAGCACGATTGCCTTTATTTCACCCGCCGGACCTTGAATATTTTTGTCTCTCGCCACAAAGTACCTCCCGCGTCCATTTTCTCTTTACTACCGTCGTTATTTCGGTAAGAACAAGTCGAAACAATACTTGACTTGGCGTGAGTGGGCCCAGCATCTGTTGGCTTATTTTTTGGGATCAACATATTGGCGCCGTCTGTAGGAATTCATACATTTAACCACGAGAGTCCCAGGGGAAGAAGTCAGTTGGAAGTGAATTGAAAGGATTTTTCTAACCTCTGAAAAAGGAAGAACAAATGGAAGCCCCAAGAAAAGACCTTTGTAGAAGACATCAGTACTTAGATTGCTAATATTCTATAAAAAGTGAATATGCTAAGATAGAAATTCATTTGTAAGACCTTGAAAGGGGAGGCCGCTGAAGAAGTAGCTTTAAATAGGATGACCCCTAAAAAGGAGAGGCCGCTGAAAAAGCGGATGATCCCTGAAAAGGGGAGGCCACTAAAGAAGCGGCTTTAAAGTGGATGACCCCTGAAAAGGAGAGGCCGTTGAAGTGACTTTGAATATGAAGACTCCTTGAAAGGGACACCTACAAAGAAGTGGCCACATGCCATGAATTAAGAGGCCTCATTCTTGAACCATGTGATTTCGCATCTATACAAATATTTCATCTACTTTAAGTGCAAGGGCATCATCCTTGCCTATACTTAAGCACTTCAATATGCAAGGGCATCATCCTTACCTATACTTAAGTACTTCAGCATGTAAGGGCTTCATCCTTATTTATGCTTAAGCAATTTAGCATGCAAGGGCCTCATCCCTTTAACACTTCAGCATGCAAGGGCATCATCCTTGCCTATGCTTCAACAATTCAGCATGAGGGCCTCATCCCTTCAGCACTTCAGCATATAAGGGCCTCATCCTAGCATATGCTTCAACAATTCAGCATGAGGGCCTCATCCGTTCAGCACTTCAGCATGCAAGGGCCTCATCCTTGAATAAAGGAAAATGTGATCTCTTGAAGTCCTCGTTCCTTGAAAAAGGAAGAGGTAATCCTCATTCTTTGAATAAAGGAAGATGCATTATCGTGAAGTCCTCATTCCTTAAATAAAGGAAGAGGCATTATCATGAAGACCTCATTTCTTAAATGAAGGAAGAGGCATTATCATGAAGACTTCATTCTTTAAATAAAGGAACAAACATTATCATGAAGTCCTCATTCTTTAAATGAAGGAAGTGACATTATCATGAAGACATCATTCCTTAAAAGAAGGAAGAGACGTTATCATCAAGACATCATTCCTTAAATGAAGGAAGATGCATTATTATGAAGTCCTCATTCCTTAAATGAAAGAAGATGCTTTATCATGAAAACTTCATTCCTTAAATGAAGGAAGAGGCATTATTATGAAGACCTCTTTCCTTAAATGAAAGAATATGCATTATCATGAAGTTTTCATTCCTTAAATGAAGGAAGAGGCATTATCATCAAGACCACATTCCTTAAATGAAGGAAGATGCATTATCATGAAATCCTCATTCCTTAAATGAAGGAAGAGGCATTATCATCAAGACCTCATTCCTTAAATAAAAGAATATGCATTATCATGAAGCGCTTCGTAATTATCAACTAGGAGGCCCTTCTGAGAGTCTAGCCCTCTTCACTTCAACTAGTTCAGCTAGTGCCTCAAATATGTAGATGCAGTTTGGAAGTTACAACTTTGGAATTAGTCCAAAAGATGAGACACTACCAAATAAACCACTTCAGACACCACCTACATAGGGTCTAAACACGACAGGTATATCCTAAATCCTAACCACAACATGAATGATTATACTTAAACTTAGGAGATTATTGTGGTATGGTAAAAAAAACCACCCCCTATGAAATTTATTTTTATTTTTATCTTTATTTTTATTTCAAGTTCATGCATTACATAAATAATCATGCCTAGACTAGTGGGACTATTGTTACGCCTCACCTCCGAGGGTCAAAGAAAAAATGCTTCGCAACAAGCCACATAGGCAGAAATTCAACAAGAAAGTCAAATAAAGACCCACGAGGTCAAAATACGAAAAGGTCAATCAAAATCAAAGTCATTGCTCTACAAGCCGAAGTACTTGCTAAAGCGAACCTCAAAACCGAAGTCCTTACTCTACAGTCGAAGTACTTGCTGAAGCGAATCTCAAAATCGAAGTCCTTGCTCTACATCCAAAGTACTTGTTGACGCACTGCCTAAGAAGCAAAGAAATGAGTTGAAACTTTCCACTTAGAGAACAATCTCAAAAGATCTCTTCGAGGCTCTCAACTGATCTGAGACTCATGAAGTCGACGTTGTTCCTCATAAAAGATTTGAAGATCTCTCTGAAATGATTTATATAACGCTTGCAATAAAGTTGTCAGTGTGTCAACCTATTGTATAGGGCGACTGACCCCTTATCAATGCATTAATTGAATGAACATACAGTGATGTGATGCTCCAATTAGGAAGATGAGGCCACGTGGTTCTGATTCAACGGACACCACGTCAATCAATGTAGTATAAATAAGGTATTCTTGTAACTCAAAGGGGGTTTGATAATTGATTGGAAAATTAACAATCATATATTCGAAATACACACTTAAATTCTTGAAGAAAATATATTAACATTTCATCTATCATTCCACATATTCTTATTTTGTTGCTACATAGATTAGTTTGGTTTCTATCCGGTGATCGTTGTTAGCGCGATTGCCTTTATTTCATTTATTTTTATCCGGTGATCATTGTTAGCGCGATTGCCTTTGTTTTATATGTCAAAACTCGAACATTTTTGTCTCTCACCGTAAAGTACCTCACGCGTCCATTTCCTCTTTATTACCGTCGTTATTCCGGTAAGAACGGGCCGGAACAATACTTGACTTGGCGTGAGTGGACCCTACATCTGTTGGCTCATTTTTTGGGGTCAACAATAATTATAACATTTGTAACTGATGAAAGGCATGCACTCGAGTCCTAAATGAATCCAGAACAATTTACAATAAAAATCCTTGGATGTGGAGATAGTTTCAGTAAATTGGTAATCAGGTGGATGCACTGTGAATATGTTTATCAGTTAAAAGGTATCCAACAATTAATGAAATATTTGAAAGGAAAGATTTGTATTACAACAGAAGAAAAATCAGGAAGATTACACATTCATCTGATTTAGAATGTCTTTAATGCAATTAGTTTGATGCCTTATATTATAAATAATAAAATGCTTTTAAGCATGCAGATATATAATTTATTATATATAATCGGTTAAATTTGGATATTATAAGGTTGTTTTTATTGGTTTGGTTCAGAAAGGAACGGTTATCTGGTTCGAGCTTTTTCTTAAGTTAAAATTTTATTCCACCAATGATTAATTACTCTGCATTTCAAGAATGATAGAAGAGGTCGTACATGCATTTCTGGCACTTAATTTTATATCAGACTAAGTACTTTGATCTGATTTTTGCAATACTTTGAGAATCTCGGAGAGATCAGAGTCAAAATCCATTTATCAACTCGAATCCTTTGTCTACTAAGCCATATTAGCTTCCACTTTCCAAGGTCAATCTCTTTTAATTTTTAGTTATTTATTTACCTTTTTTGCTTAATTTCTTCAATTTTTTTTCCCTAAGTTATAGTACTCATATTCCTCAAAACAAATACAGATGTTCTTTTTCGCATTAATGAATTTCTATTTTTATCTAAAAATTTAATATCATTCCACTAGTAGTTAATTACATAGCATTTAAGGAATGATAGAAGAGTTCATTACTAAATATTTGCACATCTCTATCCGGGGTGTAAATCCTAATATACATATAGAATAATTCTTTATACAAATGTATTTATGCACACACATACAAGCACCCGAACACAAGCCCATGATTGCTTCCCTTTAATCTGGATGGTCTTGAATGGGTATATATTAATTGTGTGTCATATTTATCCATCTTTCAGTGTTAGAGCAATTCCTAGTGAAGTTCCTCCCTCGGTTCCATCAACAACATCAACCACCAGTGATATTGCTGCCATCGCCTACCAAGTTCCCAAAGGTTCCTCAAAGTTTAGCATGTCAAACTTTTTCTTTCAAGTTTTTATAAATTTCATTTTTTAAGTTCAAATTATAATTGGCAATTTCTAAATTTGTAATTGACAATTTCCTTAGTCAAAATCAAATCCTAGTTGAATTGTATTAGAAGTTTTATCGAGTTGTAATCAAAATCAAAATTGGAGTTATTGAATCCTAATTAATGTCAAAAGAATTAGGTTGATAGTAGAGTCCTTGAAGGATTCCAAGAAAATCGCATATGATCATTGAAATGCATTTAGAAGTACAAAGAGTGTCAAATTGCCTCACAACTTATGCTCCAAATTCTCAGTCACAACTTACAACGCATTTTTCACATAAAAAACATTAGAATTTGGATTTTTAGGAGAATTGTAGCCCTTTTGAGTTAGTGGAAAGTGTTTGAGATGAAAATGGATTGAAAAACCAAGTGTTTGAATCAAATCTATTCCACATAGATCAATTTTTTGATAATCCGAAACATTCTTTGATTCCAAGATTCAACCACCACATATTACTTGATTCATAATTTCGTCCAAAATATAATTTGTTAATTTAGTCATATTATTTCATATCAAACCACAAATCAAAACATACAAAATCTTTAGATCAAACACCAAACCACCTAATCCATCGGAGATAAATCGATACCAATGATCGGGAGCTGTTGCAGAAGCACAAATTCATGAGGACTTATGTGAGGTAACAGGAATCTGAATCTGGCGTTAGGAGCACGCAATTTAGGAGGATTAAGGTATAAACCAGGAATATGAATTTGTTTTAAAGGAGGGCACCTTCGGTAGGATCAATGGAGACTGCAAGAACTGAGGTCAGAAATTCTACGAGGTGGCGGATCTGGACCATACTGTAAATTTGCTTCGATTTATAGTGGATTACTGGCTGCAAAGTTTCCGAAGTTTTCACTCGGCTGGAATTTCTCTGTGATCATTTTTTGTGTTCTTTATTGCTTTAATTATTGATTATGGTATTCAAATTTAGGATAAATTGATTTATTTGATCTAACCATCTAAAAATAATTTAAAAATGATTTATTTCTTTTAATTGTGTAATTTCGCACGTGAGTCTAAATAATTTTCAGTTGGGGTTTCTCCGTGATCATTTATTATTTTATTATTGCTTTAATTATTGATTTTGGTATTCAAATTTAGGATAAATTGACTTGTTTGATCTAATCATTTAGAAATAATTAAAAAATGACTAATTATTTTTAATTGTACAATTTCGCACGTGAGTTTAAATAATTTAAAACTTTCACGTATCTATGTTATATTTAAATGACTTGCTATATTTGCCCTTTTCTTCATCGATTAAGTTGTGATTTTATATTCCATTTGTTATGATTAAAAAGTTCATTTCTAAAGAAATCAATTGAAAATAAAATAATTATAATTTATCAGATGAAAGCCAAGCAATCGAATTTATGCAAAACAATTTACCATACATCATTGGCTAAAATTTCACTTTTTCCTTCAATTTATTCTATATTTTGAAATATCGTTCAATTCTCCCCATTTTACATGGATTATTGTGAATTAACTTTATGATGATGGGGATTTAAAAAAAAAAAAAAAAAATTGTAAAGGAATCGATTTGAAAGATGGGAGTAAATTGGTAAAGTTGGTGGTTGCATTCTAAGTTCCTATTTAGTATTGATTAAAATCAAATTTTAATCTAAATTAAAGTCAAATAATCAATATTAATCATATATTTCATTGATCCAACAATTTTTAAACCACACATTCCATCAATATTTATTAAAATCTACTAAAATTTTAATTTTAATCTACATCAAACAATCCATAAATAAATGCATCAAATAAAAGGTAAGTGATAATAATAAAGGCGCAGATTGAATGGATTGCAAAGGACGTTTATTGGAGTGCCAAGTGACATGTCAACTCATCTTTTTCTTGTTCCATTTTATTTTTATTTTATTATTATTTATTTTTTTTATACCTAGGTATCACAGCTTACGCCAGACTATATCCTGGACCACCCATCACCGACCCCTCAGCAATGGGAGAAAGTAAATGGCGGGATATACCTCAACTGAATCTCATGTTCCCCTCACCAACTGTACACTTCTGCGCACAAGGGATTCTCCTCCATAATGATTGCTCCATAGCAAATAAATCTGGTCGCAGGTTCCCACTAGGATTCGAACCCCCACCCTGCCGCTGGAAGCGAGTTATGTGCTGATTGTTCCACCAGTTGAGCTATGCCCCGAGGGCAAGTCTATCGCTTAATAAATGTTTTAAGGGCATGTTTGACAGATCATTTTTTTCTATGAAAAATTGAATTGAAATTTTATTGTTTACTTTTGTCATATTTGATAGCCAAAATTTTCTATGGAAAATATTTTCCTCCCAACCCCTCACATGACCCATTTTCCATGAATTCAATGAATTGATTTTCCCACCAATTTGGTGGGAAAATGNTTTTTTTTGTTTTTTGTAACGAAAACAACTTCTATGGACAATTGTAAAAAATAATAATAATAAATAAATAATCTCTTTAATGGATAATTTTCATGAAAAATAAAATCAAACGAACACCAAAAGATCCAAAATTTCAACATTTTTCAGATGGAAAATTATACAAATTAAACAAAATTAATTGACAATTCATAGAAAAACAATTCTAGGCAATTCAATTCCTGTAATTCATTTTCTTTCCACCCAAATTTCACTCTTGTAATCAAACGGACTCTGAGATTATTGGACATTGACTTTTTATGTGTCCCATACATCATATTCTTCAAGAGCAGCAATTTATATTATTGTTCATAAGGAATAATTAAGTATTGGTGCTTAGCTAAGACACATTGTTAAATAAGGTTAGTGAGAAATAATTCATTTTATTATCATCATCTGACGACAAAGTAAACATTTCAGCAAATAGGAATCTGAGTTATGCATGATGTGGTTTGATTATTAACGTCGTAATAAAATCTGCTTAAAAATATCGTCTGGCTGCTGATGCATCAGCTATGATTTCTCTGTCATAAAGATTTATGATAAAGATTTATGATTTATGCTTGTAGATGTAAAGTTTATTCTTTGAATCATAAATATTCTTTCGCTCTAGAAGCATTTTGTCCTTTTCGGTATAACATACCAGATTGAGTTGATAATGGGATAACTCCACATCTTACGAGCTGTAATTTGTGTATCTTTGCTATATGTATAGCGGAAGCGGAATTGAAATTATTTATAATAAGAATAAAATTGAAAAACTTATAAAATATAGAGAATAATAAATTGATTTCTCGAAAAATGTTGAAAGCCTTTGTTTATAGGCAAAATAATACCCCATTTTACCAATATAAAGAAAGATAACTAAAATCCAAAGAAGGAAAGAAAATTAAAATCTTAAAAGGAAAGAAAGTTGAAATTAAAATAAATCTTATTCATAGATAAGGTCGACGGAACTTTTATTCTCAGTTTAACAGGTTTCACTTTTGACTCTTTTGTTACTGATAATTTCAATTTCCTTTTCTTTGCTCCTTCTACATTTCAATTTATTCATCATCTGAATGTGGTTCAATCTTGAGGTCTTCAATCGCAATTTTAAGATATCATTTTTGTTGGGAAAAATAGGTGATTTGTGTATAGACAAGTTATAATTAACACAATGATTATAAATAATATTAACGTTTGTAATTCAATAATAATATAATATAAAGAAGAGAAGAGATTTAAAAAGCAAGCCTTTAGGAAATCACGTCAATGACGTTACTCTAAAGTTGTGTTGCATCCCCTTCGTGCGAGTACTTTCGACACAACACGGCTCTAAGATAAATCCATATAGCTCACAATCGATTCTCCTTCTATGGGGCACGACCACAAGAGATAAAGAACAAACATTTATCGAGTTGTCAAAAGTACAATAATATATTATGAAAATGTAGCAAGTATTTTATCAAATTATCTTTTCAAGTAATATCTCAAACAATGGAATCCATCCCCCTTTTATAGTGTAAATGTCCAACTCCCACTATAATGAAAATTAATTCATTAAAATAGAAGTTACATTATACAATTAAATATATTGATTTTGTATTTAATCTAAAATTAAAATAAGAAAACTGAAAATTAGAAAAAAAAAAATTTGAAATTTAAAACTTTATTTTTTAAGTTAAAGCAATCCCCTACAAGTTTTAAAATTTCAAAATAGATATATTATTTTATATATAGTGGCAACGTTATATTGTGTTATAGGTGTAGGTGTCTTTTGGACTTGAATCTCACTTAATGCTTGCTTGGGATTTTTTACTTTCATTGATTTTGACCTATTTTACATGATACCATTTATGAGGGGTTGGAAGAATATGTGCTTGCTAGATATTTTGACCACTGATTTTGGATAGTTTAAAAATCTCCCAAAACGGTGTAATGTAATTTTGACCAATTCTCTTAATCTCAAAATTGATATTTTAAAAAACGTTCATAATCGGTACGATAAAACTCCCAAGTAGACCATTAGTGATAACAATTTCTATTTAAGAGAGTCTCTTCATCAGAGTTTTCTCTTACCCTTAAAGGAGGGACATCACGATCTAAACTCATTTTTCCTTAGTTAAATTGTCAATTTTTTTCAACTTTTGGGGCTTCATCTCATTCTTCTAAAAAAACAAATCATTTTTCAATGAGGATGCTAAGTTATCCTCTGGTAAACTTTTTCCACGAGAATGTTCATGGTTATAATGACGATTCTCACAAACAGTGACAATCGGTTGACATCATTTTTTGCACTGTAAACATGGACAATAGGTACCTGGTCCACTCACATTCTCTCAAACTAATTTCAACACGCGTGGGGCGATTTTCAATCGACAATAAAATAAGATTTGGACATGAAAGAAACTTTATAACACGAGACAAAAATGTTCGAGCTCCAACGAAATATATGAGATAAATTATACGATAATGAACAACCAACTAAGAGCCAAACTCACAATTAAGTTCGTACTTCAAACACTAATCACTTAAAATTAATCAGAAAGAACGAGAATATATGGCTTGTAGTCAATCTCTTTGCATTACCCTCAAATGACACAAATTTGAGATATTTATAATATTACATGTGAAATAGTAACCATTGGATGAGAGGACATGTGGATTCATCTCCTTTACCGAAACATCACATCTTAGGTCTTGATCATTTTAACTTGGAAAAACTTCTTTCTACTTATATAACTGTAATTTGTATGGTTAGCAAAATCTTGTAAGCAAGGCAAACACTTAGAAAACAACCATTCATTTTCATCAAGTCACGTAACACATCAATTGCTCTTTATATTTCTCCAAGTAAATAATATTTCAAGACTGTCAATTCCAAACATAAGTTATTGCCAATAATGTCTAAATGTCCATTATTTTTCCAATATTGCTCAAGATTCTCACAAGATTTCAACCAACTGCAAACATGCGTACTCTTTAATATCTCCAAATTAAACAAAAATTCAAATGTTTCTTCATAATGTTTAAATTGTTTAAAACGATCTTGAAGTAACGATCGAGCTTGATCGATTATAAATAGAAAATAATCGAATCTAAAACATTCTTCAGCTGATTTTGTTACTCCTTCATTGCCACTTTCACCAATCTACTTCTTTCTTTGAATGCTACGCTTCTCTTGAAATACAATTTCAATTCTCATTTGTTTAGCTTCATCTATGGCACTAGCAAACTCAAATTCTCTATAATCTTCGAGAAACAAAATAAGTGCTTGTAAAAACTTGATGGCTTTAGCAATATCTATGTTTTAGGATGGAAAAAATTTACTCACATTATTAATTATATGCGATAACTTATACCAAATTACCAAAAAAAAACTCAAAATTCTCAAGTTCATATATTGCTAAGGACTCAGCTTTTCACGATATCATTGTTGAAAAAGTCGTCTAGATTTTGATTTCTTCAGCAAGCTGTTGGACAATTGGGAATGGGAGGTTTTGCATATAATCCGTTGGTTTAAACAAATAAAAAAGAAAAAAAAGGATCAAATCTTTTTTTGGGCCCCCAAAGAGCTGGACCTGAGGCGGCGCCTCTTTGGCCTCTCCTCTAGTACGGCTCTAGGAGGGGCATGCTTTTGTGAATTTCATCAATCAAGTGCTGCTAGTCAGGAAGAGTAAGATTTTCATGTATTTGAACTCTACATTCCACCTTCACATCAGTGTCGTGTTCCGATCAAGAATGATTGGATTGTATTTGCTGTACAGCACAATGTTGAGAAGCTTGTCCTCTATGGAACCATTGATGAAGTCCAAAAGCTTCCAGATTGTTTATTTTCGTGCAAGTCCCTAGTGAAACTGGAATTGGCATTAGTTGCGTGGCCTAAAAACTTTGAACTTCCCTACCTCCGAAAGCTAAACCTCAAGTTTTTGGTACTAACTGAGCAGGGTTTTAGACCAGATCTTTTCACAAGTTTGCCGGCACTGGAAAAGCTGTCAATTTTCGTTTGCGTCGAAAGTTTGCCGTTCAGATTTAACTGCTACAACATTTGAAAAAAAAAAATTGTGACAAATTAATTACTCAGCTGTCACATTTCGTACGACAGATTTTCTATTCCACTTTAACGGTCTCTAAATAAAATCTTGATGTGCCACTACTTGTAGTAATGTTTAGTGAGGTTTTGACACTTCTAAAATCTCGATACCTCAAAACTATAGTAATGTATTAGTATTTTATTGATGCTACAACTAAAGAAATGATATGTATGAACTCTATCTTACATGTATCTAGAAGAAATTGATATACGATACAATTAAAGAAATAATAGATGTGAACTCTACCTGACATGTATCTAAAAGAAATTGATATACGCTTCAATTAAATTAAAAAAAATTAATAAATGCAATACATGCACCGGCCATATCTAGACAATTAAATCTAATTACTATGTACAACAAACAAAGACTTGGACTTTGTTGTCTAAAATATCTTCTTCCAATTGGAACCAAAACATCAGCACCGTCCCCAACCGAAAGTGCATGGACGGTTTATAACAAAGACTTCTCAGTCTATGACAAAATAAATTGGAAGTTGACATTAGGATGTATATTGAAGATTAAGCCTCAATTTGGTTCTTTTTTTTTTTTTTTTCAAAATACATTTTTTTCTTTTATTTTCAACCACACATTATTCACTAAAATAATATTACACGCAATCCAATATTTTTCCATATTTTTTAAGAATAATTCTAGTTGTACATTAAAAAATGTACATAAGGGTGTACACCCCCTTCACATGGGAGTGGAACCCACTTGTGTAAAATAATTTTTTATTCAAGTATGCCCCACCTTCATGTGAGGGAGGTGTACACCCCGATGTACATATTGATATACAACTAGCAAAATCAATTTTTTAATTATATATTCTTTGTTAAATCACTATTCTAATATGCATTTTGATAAAAATTGGGGCTCAACCATGTTCTAAATTTAAATGAACAATTTTGTCATTCTTTAAGGTAGTCCTCTTTTAATTCAAACTTTCCATATACATAAGATATTTGTGATTATTTAAAGTCAAAATACAAACTTATGAGGGACATGCAGTCTAACTTCTTCTCATGAAAGTATACAATCTATGAATAAAATCAAGACAATTTTTTATTTTTTTTTCCTTTCTATTTATGAGAAAAAAGGGCAAAAAACATGGAACAGGTTGGAGTAAACCACAGAAATTAATCTCCTTGTCTTATCCTACAAGAATATCAACCTCTTCTTATACGTGATTAAACAGTCGTGACCACCAATACGATTTACAAGAACATTATACGAGAATAAAAAATATGGGAATTTCATTCCCATGACTTGAGAAAATTACCTATAAATTTTGAAGGATAGACTTGAGGAAAAAACCTAATTCAACCTTGAATAAAAGTCGTGCTTTCGTATGAGAATATAGTCAAATACACAAAGTTTCCACTGGGAAGCAGTTATATATCGAATCATACAATTGCTAAAATAAATGAAAATATAACTTCCATTCTCTTTCTCTCTCTTTCCATCTCCAACCCTATGAAATTTCATTTGAAGAATGGAAAATCTGCCGCAGGATGTTTTATGGGAAATATTATCAAAACTGTCTGTAAAACATCTTTGCCAACTCAAATGTGTATCAAACCAATGGTTCAATCTAATTTCTGATTCCTATTTCAAGAAATTATACAATAACAGATCAATCAAGAATCCACGGTTGCTTCTAGTTAAGGAATCCACCGTAGGACATCCCTCACTTTTTGGCATGCCGTTGTCTAGAACTCTTTACGTATCGACCATTGATGTTTGTACCGGACGAGTTGAAAAAGTATTGGCGAGAGATATCGTAGGGAAGCGTTACAGTTTCATTTTTGGACACAACCTCGTGTGCTACGAAAAGTTCATGGCAATTGCTGTATGTAATCCGACAACTAGTGAAATTGTACACCTTCCTCTTCCTTCACAATTATCAATCAGCTACAACTTGGGATATCTTCGAGCCACGAATGAGTATAAGATCGTCCATTTGTTCAAACCGGCTAACCACGATGGTGGAAGCACGGCCGTTGGATTTGAGATCATCACTCTGCAAGACGGTGGTCCTGTTCCAGGATCTTGGAGAAGTCTACCGAATCGTAGTCTTAACTGGAAGATTCGGGACAATCCAATAGCCTCGGCTAGTGTTAATGGAGCAGTCTATTGGCTGATCTACGAAAAAGCTGTTGAAGGACGAAGAATTCATGACAAAAAGAGAATCTTCATGTTGGGATTGGAAAACGAACAATTTGAAACCATAGAGACCCCACGAGATGACTACTCGACTGATGTTAAAAGTACTAGAGAAACCGAAGAATTGTTCGAGTTAAGAGGGTTTCTATGTTTAGCAAAGTACTCAAAGAAATCATCTACTATGACTATGTTTACTCTCAAAGATCAACAGAATCAGACGTGGATTAAGGAATATGTTATTGACGTGTACAACCTAGGATGTCATAGTTTTCGAGTTGCGGGCTACATAAGTTTAGACGACGACGACGACGATGGTAATAACGGAGAAATAATAATTGTGAGAACAAGAGGAAGACCACTTGTTTACAACACAAAGACGATGAGTTTTAGGAAGGTGGGACAGCCTAATAAAGGGAATGGTTGCTATCAGAATCTCTACTTCGATAGGTTCTTCTCTCTGGGTACCAGGTAGTAAGGCTTTGACGACACCGGTGACCGATTTTAACTGAAAACACCATTGGCCGGAAGTTTTCAAATCCGAGTTCTCACTTAGTCGAGGGTTTAGACTGAAAGAGTCGTGCATTAAATAGAATTCTTCTATGATCCATTTCCCCATTACATTAGTTTCAAATAAATTGATTGTGATACTTAACGTAATGGTGTAATTTGTATCTTGAGTTTTTTAGGGGCGGTTATCTTTGTATTTCAATTTTGTGTTTTGAGTTTTGAATTCATTTTGTGTTTTCAGTGTCCATTTTGAGATTATTGAAAATATGTTCTCTTTTACATTTTGAAAAATGGTTTAAAAAATACTCAAAATGCGTTTTGAAAATTTTTGATTGATTATAATTGAAAACACCCAAAACGACAAATCGTTTTGGATTTTTTTTTATAAATTTTAACTTATTTTCAAAAATGCGTTTTTGAAAACAGGAAATAGTGTTTTAGAAAATCGAAAACAGAAAACGATTTGAAAAATGATAAAGAGAATATGTCCTTAGTTTGTAAGTTGAGAAGGCTCGTAAAATGCAACTCTATTTGGTGTTTTAACCTATAGTGGCCATTAAATGAGCATGTTTGATAGAGATTCTTAAAACTTATTTTTATACCATACATTTTCTTACTTCTAAAAAAAAAAGACTTTCTTCACAAAATTTATTCTCAAAAGTCTACATCAAACAGAGTCTAATTCCTCCCATTAGGAACCAAATACAACTCAAACATCTTCCCAACTAACGTACTGTGTTTGAAAAAAGGAAGAGTCGATGACCAATCTAAATTATTCCAGAAAGACTAAATGTGAGAGCAAATAGCGCAACAACAGTCGTGAAAGATTTGAAGTAGAACGAGCCCTAAATTTTTGAAACCAAAATAAAACATATTTCCAATACATATGATAGGTAATATGTTATCGACAACATTTGAGTTGATTGTTAGAGGATCTCGAATATTAGATGAATTTCTGAAAAAAGTGTCACACAAACAAAACAAAGTGTTAAGAAAAGGATGAATTGCACTTTTTTCCCCATTCATAGACCTACATCAACCTTATTTTTGTCCTCGCCTTTGAGAAATTAGCAAATTTCATTTCTAAGAATGATTTTTGTCCAAAGATCTGTTAAGTTTGTGTAAGATGATGATCTTACGGATTAATCTAAATAAATAGATAAAAAAAAGCAACCAAAAATTAGGAAAAACAAAATATTTGTATATATAGTTTTACATTTTTGGTTGGTTTTTATTTTTTATTTTTTGTTAAAATCATCATTAATATTTTTTGACAGAGACTATTCCTAGGGATTAAGCCCTATTTTTTCTTGAATAATCGCTGTACTTTAATAGAAAAAACTTTGTAATTACTGTACTTTTAATGCTGTTTCTCATCCAATACATCCTAATTATTTGAAAAATAAACAATATCATTTGTCATATAACCAAAATTGTTAATTTTTAAACGACTTGAGATGAAGTAACGGATGAAAACAATGCACGATAAGTATTCGAAAGAATTTAAATGGGAAATTTCATAAGTAAAGGATTAAGTATCACCCATTTCAAAATTAAAAATAGATGTTTTCAATTTCAAAAATCAGATTTTTATTAAAATTTATTTATGATTTAATTAATTAATTATATAATTAATTAATTTTAATTAAATATATTAAGGTCGCATATTTGTACAATTTGATCACAAGTTAACTATTTAATTAGTCGCATATTATTTTTCGTTCACAAATCAAATTTTTTATGTGTCAAATTATTTTACAATCACAATTCAAAAATTTTATAGGTAACAATTTGTTCATCAGTCACAAATTAAAAATTTAAAAGTCACAATTTATTTGTCGGTCACAAATCACAAAATATTATAAGTCACAACTTATCAAACAGTCACAAATTTTTCATTCAGAAATTTTATGTTCCAAATTATCTTATGGTCACAATTTAAAATTTTTATAGATAAAAATTTGTTCATCGATTACAAATCAAAAATTTATACGTCACAATTTATTTATCGATCACAAATCACAAATATTATAAGTCACAACTCATTAGACAGTAATAAATTTTCAAATTATCAATCACAAATTAACAATTTTTTAGCTCACGCATTATTTCTTGGTCACAATTTATCTTTTCGTTGCTCACATATTGTTTATTGGTCACGAATTAACCAATTTAATGGTCACAATCAATCAAATAATTTGTGAACACAACGACCACCGGCACACCACTCCTTCCAGCAGCACCACCCCACCATCGCAGCAAGAACCACCACCACCTCTCGATAGTAATACCATCTCAAAAAATCAACACATCGCAGAAAAACACTACCGCATCTTCATGCCAGATCCACCACCACCTCGCCACCAACATCTCACCACCACCAACCACTACCAAAAAATAAGATCTAAAATTATCAATCACACAACACCGCACCCAACAACCGCACACCACCACTGCAGTACCATACCCAACCACCAATCACCGCCACGACCACCACCATCACCATCACCACAGAGGTCATCTCTCACGCTGCCACCACCACTACCACCAACTGCAAACACAACAAAACTCACCTAAAAAACTCTAGCACCAATTCGTGACCAAAATTTCCCCAGATCCCATTATTTAGCCGCTACATCATCACCAATAAAGATCACCACCTCACCACCCCCAACAAAAAACCACACAAAGACCATGACCTCACCACCACCAACAAAGATCACCACCGTCTGGTATTGCAGTGCAAACAATGCTACTTCAACAGTAAACGGTCAAGAATTGTTTCTTCAAGATAATATTCACTGAATTTACCAATCTGCAGCGGCGAGGACAAATACCCAAAAGTCCATGCGCACGGCGAGAACAAAGCCAACCATCATTGAATCTGCCAATCTTCGTGCGGTTTCGAGTGTCGTCACTCTGAAACCATATGTCTTGCGACAGCGATTAGGGAGAGCGTCGTCTCTTTGAATCGGCATCGCGCCGCCTATTGCTTCAGAGTGACGCCGTCGTGGGCATAGCTTCAGCCATATGCTCCGGCTCCGGTATAGAGGATAGATGAGATGGTAAAAAGATAGTATAAAGGTTTAGAAAGAGAAAGAAGAAAGGGGGGAATAATTAGGGTTTGTGAGCGATACTCGGTAGGGTANAAAAAAAATTCAAACTAAAGAATGCATTATTAATCAAATGATTCAGTTCAAACAATAAAAATTAGGTCCAAAGGCTAAAGAAAGTTCCATTTAATTACAATGCAAAAGCAAACAACAAAATAGGATATAAACAACAGACACATTTCAATTACTTATATAAGTTGCATCGAAAATACAAAATCAAAAGACGGTTTACCTCAGTCTGCAGAAAGAAATCGTCTATGGATTTAATTTAATTTTTTTTTTCTAATTGGCAAACTGAATTCCAATGTCAGTGTCGACTATGCACTCAGCTCGGATGGTCTGCAGTAATTCGGGAAGAAAGGGGAAAAGATCAGAGAGTACGCTGTGGGTGGTGAATCTGGGGTTTGAGCATTTTCTTTGGGTTAATTTTGGTTTCGGCCTTTTGGGCCATTTTAATTGGGCCCAAGTGGTGAGTTTATGGGTTTTTAAATGAGAAAAGAGGAAATTACAACCACACAAGTTTTTAAGTTATCATTTTCAAAAATACAAAATCAACTTTAATATTACATAAATTAGGTTTTAATTAATCATTTTTAAATTAATATTTATTTAAATCAATCCTACACAATTTTAAACCCTAATTATTTCATTATCTCTCCCTGTCGACCAACCCATTTTCTCTCCCCTCTCTCTCTTTCTCTATCCTTACCGCCACCACCCGCAGGCACCACCACCACCGGCACCACCTCGCCGGCACCACCACCACCTCTCTTCTCCCTCCTCGTATTTTGTTCCAGATACCTCCATCGCAGGGGTTGAGCTATTAATTCTAGACCTCCTTACTTTTAGTCACGGTAGGTGGGATGGAAGGTTATTGTAGTGGTGGGTCGGGTTTTGAAAGAGTGGACGTTGATTGGGTTAAGAAGGTAGGTTGGAGAAGGTGAAGTAGCTTTACCTTCATTTTTTTTCTTTTTTTTTTCGCCGTTCTTCCTCTCTTCTCCCTCATCCCCTTCTCATGTTTTGCTGTAGGTTTGGTGTAAATTTCCATAGAGGAGGTGGTGGTGGTGGCAGATCTGCGATGGATTTGTGGCAATGGATTTATGGCAGTGGCAATGGGGGATCCGTAGTGGATTTGCGGTGGATATGTTTTGGTTGTTTTTTGTTATTATTTGTGGCAGTGGTTATGGTGTTGCGGCAATGGTTGTGGTGGTTTTTTGGGTGTTGCGGTGCAAGTGGCGATTGGTGTGGCTGTTTTTTGTTATTATCGTGGCGGTGGTTATGATGGTATTATGGCGGGGACGACGGTGGTGTTTTGGTAGTATTTGTGACCAAATATTGGTGGAGGATCGAGAAGGGGTGGGGTGTTTGGTGTATGTGATCGACATTTTGGTTCATTGTGACTCATTATTAATTTGTGACCTTAAATTTCGATAATTTGTGACCAAAAAATTTGGAAATATGTGATCTATCAATAAACTGTGATATATAATTTTTTTATCTGTGACCAATGAATTAAATTGTGACGAATAAAATTTTTGATATGTGTTCTAGAAATAATTTGTGATCAATTAATTTAATGTTTTGTAATCGTAAAATAAGATGTGTGATTTATAAATTTTGTGATTTGTGATCGACGAACAAATTGTGACTTTTAAATTTTTATTTTGTGACCGATGAATAAACTGTGACCTATAAAATTTTTAAATTGTGACATTAAAATTTTGAATTGTGACCAAATTGCATAGATCTATGAATTTTATATATTTATTAATGAAATATATAATTAATTAATTAAATCATAAATAAATTTTAATGAAAATCTGATTTTTGAAATTTAAAACATATATCCTTAATTTAGATGTATATTGAAAATCTGGATTATATATTGTTTCCATTTTAAATTGAGGAAAGGTTCATTAGCCATTTAGATCTTAAGCCCACAATAACTTAACCACAGCCCATTGTTGGGGCCTTTGGCAACATGGCCCAGCAATATAAAATAGGCCTTTAACCATACACAATTACTTCCTGTTCTGCGTTAATCCGCACGATTCAAGGTACCTAAACAGTACTGCAGGTAATTTACTTGATGAATTTTTTAGATTCGGTGCTTAGGTGCTAGAACGAGGGTATACGATTGTGTTCTGATAGAGTTTAGTTGAGAAATTAAAGATTTTTTTTTGCACAAGTTGAATTCTAGGGTTTGTGAAGAGATTGATTTTTATTTATAATTTGGTTAGTTTTATTAAGGAAATTAGATTGTTTGAAATTGGGTCATGGGTTACAGACGATTGGATTCGTTGGTGTATAGTTTAGGTTTTAGAATTCACGTTTGTGTATTTTTAATTTCTCTGTTATTCATATTCTCTTTTGCTTTGTTCTTAATTGCAATAGAAATATTAGTCTAGAATGCTACTGAAGAGTTAAACTTCGACAGAAGTGGCAACCTTTAAACCATATGGTTGTGTTACTATCATTTAAATGTTAGCTCTTATATTTCCCTCATCTTTCAGATTACATAGGTAGATTGTACTGTTCAATATCTCTTTGGCTTGTTCTGGCAATGGGGGTAGATTCAGCAGATTCAAGGCGCGAAAGAAGCGTTGAGATGAGGGATCAAGATGACCCACCTATGAGGGAGAGATGGGGTGGAGGATATGAAGATATGGAAGAAAATGTATCTGATGAACTAAGAGAGTCAGGCAAATACCGTAGCAAAGATAAGAGCAAAAGCAGTGGTCAGAAAGAGGATAAAGAGCATAGGAGTAGAGATCGTGAAAAGTCAAAGAGTGAGATTTTGAAGGAAACGGAGAAAGAGAGCAAAGGTTTAGAGAAAGAGAGAGTATCCAGTAGGGATAGGAGGAAGGAGGACAGAGATGAGCGGGGAAAGGACAAGACACGGGACAAGGTACGGGAGAGGGATGCTGATCATGACAAGAACAGGGACAAAGAGAGAGATAAAGACCGTAAGGACCGGGGAAAGGAGAAGGAGAGGGATAAAGTACTGGAGAAGGATGGTGAGAGAGGACGAGATAAAGAGGGAGTAAAAGATAAGAGCAGAGAAAAGGCTAAAGAGAGGGAAAGGACAAAAGAGAGGGGGCGAGAAAAGGAGAGAGAAAAGCACAAAGATAGGGAAAGGGAGAGGGATAGGGAAAATGACAGGGACATGGGTAAAGAAGCAGTTGAGAGAGAGAAGGGGAAGGAGAGAACTAGGGAGAAAGAAAAGCTGGCAGACCAAGACAAGGAAAGGGCAAGGGATAGGGATAGAAGTAGTCGCAAACATAAGGATGAGAATCGTGATCGGAACAAGGATTTGGAAAAGGACGATAACTCAAGATTAGAAACTAATTATTCTCATGATAAGCATATCACTCAGGAGGGAATGGATTATTTTGATGAGGACAACTCCAAAATTCTCAAGACTAAACATAGTGCCGAGGCTGAAGGTGCTAGATCTCTCCAACCAGCATCTGAGTTGGAGGACCGCATTTTGAAGTGAGTAAATTTCTACTGCTTGATTCTTAAATTCTTAATATGCAATCCCATCCCTCATAGATGGAAATATTGTTTCTTTATTTGTTAATATTTTATGAATCATTAAAATTTCCATGACTATCTTTATGTGAAAACTTATTTAACTTTCTAATTTGTTAAAAAATATGCTGTATGATCAGTATTTTGGCTATTTTCTGTTATAGAACAATGATTTTTCTGTCAAAATTAGTAATCCCTCTATAAAATACTGCATTTAAGGGAATGCTAATTCATTTCCACTTCAACAATTTACATCTAATATTGTAAAGATTGGAATGGGTTTACCAAAGTTATTCAGTTGCTATTTTCAATATGAAGGGATAGAGAAGTTGTACTGTACCTTTTCTCAGTGGAACATACTTACAATATGAATGGTATCAGTCCAACTTTAATCCAAGAGGAATAAAGTTAACCAGAATTAGCTTCCAATTTGTGAACAATATGCATCCAGTAATAGGTCTTCTGACATTTTGTTGCGGGTGAGCATCATTAATTACATTTCACTGCAGAATAAGGGAAGAAAGATTGAAGAAAAAGTCAGAAGGTGGTTCTGAGGTTTTAGCATGGCTAGGCAAGAGCAGAAAGCTTGAAGAGAAAAGAAATGCTGAAAAAGAGAAAGCCTTGCAGCTATCTAAAATATTTGAGGAGCAGGTTCTCGTCTTAAATTTAGAGTTTATTTTTATTTAATACCTAAAGAGGAGATGAATTTATTCTATGACTATTTGATGTAATGTATGATGAGTTTTGTTGAAAATTGTGTTTTAATTTTTCTTATGTGCCGCAGGATAACATCAATGGAGAAAGTGATGACGAGGCAGCACCGCAACGTTACACTGGTATGTTCCCTTTTTAAGCCATGCACACACTAATAATTATATTAGAAACCATTTCATAATGTCTTACACTATATTTCAGCATACATTTGATGACATATTTTCATCCAGCTAATTCTTGATTTTAGAAAGTGTTAGCTGCAATTATTTCTTCTGAAATTATTTTAATGGATTAATCTATTATCCATCTGGACATCTATTTACGATTTTGACAGCATGGAGCTACATAATTTTGATATTCGTATGCAATTTGTGTAATTGGTGGGGAATAAATATGTATGTCAATTAACTGGCTTATATTTAGCATTTACGTCAAATTGAACTGAAGTTTCAACTTCATCGTCTGTTAGCAGAAAACCTAGGTGGGGTCAAAATTCTTCATGGGCTTGACAAAGTACTTGAAGGTGGGGCAGTTGTATTGACACTCAAAGATCAGAGTATACTTGCTGATGGTGATATCAATCAAGGTAACTTGTTGATGTTGTTTTCCTTTCCCTTCTCAGCCTTTTTACTCTCCTAGTTTTTTTTTCATCCTTTGGGGTATTTTCTGGACTCAGATTTCCTAAGGTGACATTACATTGTATATACCAGAGATTGATATGCTTGAAAATGTGGAAATGGGAGAGCAAAAGCGGAGGAATGAAGCTTATAAGGCTGCAAAGAAGAAAACTGGGATTTATGATGACAAGTAAGATTAACCACATGCATTTCTTGATAATCTCTCATGAAGCCTAGATGCTTAACTCCTTTTCATGGTTTAATATTAGGTTTAATGATGAGCCCGGTGCTGAGAAGAAAATACTTCCCCAATATGACGATCCGGTTGCTGATGAGGTTCATTTGTTATCGCTTTTACTTGACGAACTTGTCTTTTTTGTGAAATTTTGAATTTATTTCTTGATTCTTGTTTCAGGGGATAACTCTTGATGCAAGTGGACATTTTACTGGTGAAGCAGAAAAGAAACTGGATGAGGCAAGTTGTTTGTGCTGATGTTTATAGTACTCGTTTCCATTAATACAACTAGAGTTATGATTGACACGAGTCTTTCATCTATTGCCAGCTTCGTCAAAGATTACAAGGGGTTTCTGCAAGTAATCATGTTGAAGATCTGAATTCTACTGGGAAGATCTCAACAGATTATTATACCCAAGAAGAAATGCTTAAATTTAAAAAGCCTAAGAAAAAGAAATCATTGAGGAAGAAGGAGAAAATGGACTTAGATGCTCTTGAAGCAGAGGCTATTTCTGCTGGATTGGGTGCTGAGGATCTTGGTTCTCGAAATGATGGCAGAAGGCGGAATCTCAGGGAAGAACAAGAGAAATCTGAAGCTGAGAGGAGAAGCAATGCTTACCAGTCTGCATATTCTAGAGCAGATGAGGCATCTAAAGCACTTCGACAAGGACAAACACATACCGTGAAGATAGAAGAAGATGATGCTCCTGTGTTTGATGATGATGATGATGAGCTCCGGAAATCGTTAGAAAGGGCGAGAAAATTAGCGTTGAAAAAACAAGATGATAAAGAAAAATTTGGTCCGCAGGTGATAGCCCAAATTGCTACCTCCGGTGCCAATGATTCAACTGCGGACAACCAAACTTCTGGGTCTGGAGAGCCACAAGAGAACAAGGTTGTCTTCACGGAGATGGAAGAATTTGTCTGGGGTCTTCAGCTTGATGAAGGTAATCTCTGAGAGTCCTGTGTTTTTGTATTGCCATTAACTATTACATTTCTTTTGCAATGTTATAATCCTACTCTTAGTTGCAATCAGTTTTTTCTTTTATTTCTTTTATTATGTTTTTGAGTTTTTCTTTTCTAGGTTGGGAAGAGGGGGAGTTGGGGGTGTCAGAGGGGCTGGTTATTATTTAATACCATCGTGATTATAGTGAGCTTCAATAAAATAAATTAAAAATGTTGAGGTGTATTATTTGATGCTGATGTCTCAAATATTAAATGTTGTACTAATAAAAACGCCGTGGCTTTGTATTCCTCTCTTGGATGCTAAATATACTTAACTGCAAATGGTAGCTATGAATCCTTCTGTTAAACTAGGCTGTCATAAAATACCCCTGATTTGACATTCTTTCAAATAGGTCTTTGCTTTCATCTACTATAATTGTTAGGTGTATCGGATGGCATCTCTTGTATGCCTTTTTCTCTTTCTGTTGTTTGCACCTCTCACGTCAATTTATGTGGTAGATTTGCATTTATGGTGTCTTCTTATTCTCATTGGGTAAGTAGACATCTTCATATCCATTCACTATATAGTACTCTCTAAGCTCTCTATGTTTAGTGTGGCTGAAATAGCGAGGAATTCTACATTTCATTTTTCTCGTGTTTCTAATGTTTATTTTTGCTATTGCAGAAGCACAAAAACCTGAGAGTGAAGATGTTTTTATGGATGAAGATGTGGCGCCGAGCACAGCTGATCAGGAGGAAAAAGATGAAGGTTGGACAGAGGTGGAAGAGACAATGAAAGACGAGACTCCTGCTGAGGAGGAAGAGGAGGTCGTTCCTGATGAAACAATTCATGAATCTGCTGTTGGAAAGGGTCTAGCTGGGGCACTCAGACTTCTTAAAGATCGAGGGACGCTCAAGGAAACCGTTGAATGGGGTGGACGAAATATGGACAAGAAGAAAAGCAAACTTGTTGGCATTTATGATGACGATAAAGCGAAGGAAATACGCATTGAGAGGACAGATGAGTATGGACGAATTGTAAGTGGGCTTGACTTCACGAGTCATTTACTCTTCAATTTGTTTAGTCTTACGTCCATGACATTCTTTAGTTGCATAAATTCATCATTTACAGACTAATGCCTTGGAAGGAAATTCCTCTGTAGGAAACTTTTACAGATAGAAAATTGGTTGTGTCCGCTACTTTGGGTTTCTTAATAATGTCCATTTTCTGAATTTTTGATGAATAACTCTTCTCTCTTCAACAGTGTTACCAAATCCTCCCTCTTCTTTTTAACATGAATTCGAAGCATCTAGGCATTATCGCAAACTAGACAAAGTTGATGAGAATAATTTGTTCTATTCAAACACTCTCTCTCCCTTTTTTGCATGATTTTCAAAACATCTAGACGATCTCATCAAAATATGCGAAGTTGACAAGAATTTCTATTCCATTTAAACATTTTCTCTTCCTTTTTGCTCGAATTTCGAAGCTTCTAGGCATTCTCGTCAAACTAGACAAAGTTGATATAGTTTCTTGTCCATTTTGACACTTTAGGCTTCTTCGGCAATTTTTCTCGAAGGCATTTTGATGAAAGGGCACTAGTCATTCTGCAGGACTAAATGGCCATATTTAATAAAATGGTTTGCCGGAGACTATTTTCATTTTAGCCTGGAAAAATTTACTAGTTAGAATGACTGGTTAAATTATGTTTTAGACATGCCATACTTTTTGAAACAAATGGTACTGTTTGATACGTAATTGTTAAAGTTGACCAATATATCTGCGCCTTGTTGAAGTATTGGAAATAACTAGGTTAGATTTTGACATCTTTTAGGATAAAGAATTTTTGTAACTCAGTTTGTCAGAGATTTTGACACGTGTCAGTGGTGAGGTTTAAAATTCTTTTTTTGTTGAATTCCATCCTGTCATCCATAACATCAATTCACTTAATAGCAGTGGAATTTAAAGGAAGTATGTGAATGATAAATTTTAGTTTTGATGGAGTTCTGCTTTTCGTCTGCACAGTTGACACCAAAAGAAGCCTTTCGGCTGCTCTCACACAAATTCCATGGAAAGGGGCCTGGAAAAATGAAACAAGAAAAGCGCATTCGGCAATATCACGAGGAGCTGAAGATAAAGCAGATGAAAAATGCAGATACACCATCACTTTCTGTGGAGAGAATGAGGGAGGCTCAAGCTCAATTGAAGACTCCATATCTTGTTCTCAGTGGCAATGTTAAACCTGGGTATGATCTCTACTTTTTCTTTCTTCATGTACATTTATATCTGCTGCCTTTCTGATCTGACGAGGAAGTGGAATCTTGAGCCCTGAATTGCCAGTCAGCCCCCTGCCGGGCACGTGCACTCGCTTAAAAATGGAAAAAATAAGAACCACTTACATCTATGACTTGCATTGGCAATTTGGTCCTGTCAACTTTTTGGTTTCAAAGTCTTCTCAGTTGTATTGGTATGAACCTAGCTGCAGTGGATGTGCACTGTTCTAACTAGGTTTTTAATAAATAAGTTACATCTTCAAAGGAATAATGAATAAAGTTAAAAATATAATTACGAAAAACTGATGAGATTTGAATGCCATAGAATTATCTGTTGTTTTGCAAGTCGTGTGCTTGTATGTTGCACTGATCATGTATTTGTGTGTGCTTGGTAATCAATTATACCAACCAAACCATTTGTTATTTGCTGGAAAGGAGTCAATTTCTCAGAACAATGGTGCTGCATTTTATGAACGGGGAAATGTGTCATGTTCTTAATGCAGTTGATCTCTTTAAGATGACCTACGCCGTTATTTTGAATTCGTCATCACTTCCCCTGGCTTCTAAATTTTATGATTTCAGGCAAACTAGTGATCCCAGAAGCGGATTTGCTACTGTCGAGAAGGACTTCACTGGAGGCTTGACCCCCATGCTTGGAGATAAAAAGGTAACTTGTTTAAAAGATTTTGAGGATTCTCAATTTCAAGTTAGTTATTTTCTTTTCATGAGGTCGAAGTCGCTAACTAGGAAGATAACCTCATTTACTCTAGATCTTTTGCTCCCTCTGCTTAATTGTTTTCCTTTCAGGTTGAGCACTTCTTGAATATGAAGCGCAAGTCCGAGCCTGAAGATAGTGTCTCCCACAAGAAGCCTAAAACTTGAAACATATATCCAAGTTGTTGCATGTTCATTACATGCATGTAGTCGCATTCCATTACAGCATTGATTGTAAAAGATAGTAATTAACTACTGGATTACATCGTGTTTTTCATGGCTGCGTAGAATTTAATTCTGAAGCAGCTCTTCAATCTCCATTATGTTCTCTCAACACAAGGTTATTCTGTAACCGACGTAACTTGATTCACTCTCTGAGAAATATGTGTTTCACCGGCATTGGAAAGATGAAGATATTATATTTACTTGCTGCTGTAATCCTTTTTTTACGTACTGGGTTTTACACAATTTCTTTGTGAGGCTATGGCTCCTCAGACTTGTAGCTTGACATGGTACGCTACGGTTTGTGCCATGTTCAAAATCCAATTCAATCGTCATCTATGTATAATTATCTCACTGTGCTCGACATAATTCTTGCACATTGGCATCTTCTATCGACTTCCTAACGGTGTGAAGTTGCCCTGATAACATACTTAAATCAATGACCATTGGGACGAACCTGTCTAATTCATCGTTCAACGCCTGTGCATCTATCCCAACTCTTGGTAACTTCAAGGAGTTGATGTTTATGCCACCTAGAGCTCAACCTATTGGGAACAAAAGGACTATTGTTCTGTACATGGATGGGGATGACTAACATCGAGTTATAACCTAAAAGTGTGCTGGGGGAACAAATATATTACAAAATCATTTCGTAATTTCAATTCCATCTTAAGCCTTTTGGCAACATTTCTTGACAAGAGTACAGTTCTATTACAAACATTGTGGGATACTGGTACCATGTGGGAATTTTTGAGTCGATCAATGACTAGAATGAAAAGAAACAATCAATCCCCATAATACAATTCTAGGCAGTTTTCGAAAGATATTCCTCCATTCAAATTACTCGAGCACAGTCACCTGCATCGCATATCAAAACAGTCTCTGCATTCATCTGACTTGCCAACTCTGGTTGGAACTTAGGATACTCATTCTTGATATACGACTCAGCTTTTACAGCTTTATCTGCATCAACAAACGCAATGCAGCACCCTCGGAATCCTGCACCACTGAACCGTGCTCCATATACACCGGGAGCCTTCAGAAGGATATTATACATTTGTATCAGCGGTTCACAACCTAGAAATTTACGAGATATTAGATGGGAAGCTCTGTTAACAATAAATTCCTTTTCTAGAACAAATCATACCGCACTCGTAGTTCTTGATAGAACTTAAACCGGATGCAGTGATGAGCTTTCCAAACTCCTCCATGTTACCAGAAGCCCATGCCTCAACTCCTTATATTACGCCAAGTAGTATATCGAGTTAATAAAGAATTATATCCATGAGAAAAGCACAGATCATGGAGATGTTAAGAGATTCTTGCTAGGTACCATACCTTTTCTAACTCGTTCGTTCTCTGAGAAATAATGCTCTGCCCTTTTCGCAAGAGTCTGTGTTAATTCGCACTGCAGAGAATTCGCAGACATGCACCTTAAAAGTGTAATTTTGTGATAAAATAAAAGTTTAGTTCAGAAAAAGTTCATGTTCCACTAGAAGTGGTGACAACGTTTGACAAATACCTAAGAAACGTACCTTATGCTTCTCATAATCTTCTAGTTTGACTGCTCAAATGTTGGGGAATGATTAGAAGTCATTGTAAAGAACATTTATTTATACTAATTAATACTAGTTCAAGTTCTTACCGTTGGATAGGAGAGGCTCTATGCCATCATTCCCAGTAGCTCTGTCATTAAGGTCAATAGAATAACGAGATGTGACGGTACATCAACCTAGTTTGCTCATCATATATAATCTAATGAAAACTAAACAGTCCATTGGTAGTCTAAAAGCAAAAAGAAATATGTTTTCTCAAAATTTACACGAGGGACTTAGAGAGAGAGCATGACAAGAAAAAGGCAACGAGAAAGTAATCTCAAAGACCATAAATGTGGGTGTAGGTTGCAAGCTAAAAATTCTTCCCATCTTTAAGCAATAGCACCATAAGCACCGAAACTTTTTGTTACTAATGGATGAACTTGCATTTTCTCCAAAGATGTTAAGAAGTATCATTACTTAATTGGGTAGGAGTAGGAGGAAATGGTAAGGCATTAAATTTCAAAACCAGTTCTCAAAATTAATTGTCAACTAGGCATGCACATAAGTAAAGGCATAGATGCATGATTTGTTTTGATAATAAATGGTCTTACTTGAGAAGAACTCTTGCAGCATCTTGACATTCGTTTACTCGATTATTGTAGCCAGGATTAGTTGTCAAAGCCTGCTTTAAGCCTGAAAACGCCAGTAATATCTTGTATTTGTTCTTCATTTCTTTTTTAGGATCTTCCTTCAATTCTGGATGACGTACAAGTTTGTGTTCTTTAGTCTGCACATGATTTCACAAAATCAGAAATAAAGTATGAGAGAAACCATACTTTGAAAGAGAAAGTGAGTCGTACTAATCGGACTGAATGCTATAATGAACAAGATTTTTAGTTTATTTTCCTTCTGTAATATCATGCAGTGTATCCAATCCTCTACCAAACATGCCATAAGAGAAGATATGAAGATGTATTGTACTCGTACAACTTGTTAATGCATTTAATGGCCAATACTCATGCTCATTGTTTCATTTTCTACACATTGTGCATCTATATAGTCGCAAACCATTTAAAGCAGTTCGCAACTACTAGATCTTGTCTCCTATCCACCATACATCCACTTTCAAACTAGTCTGTGAGTAGCTGGTTGACTTCTTTCAGATAGTCAGGTAGTTTCTAAAGTCAAATGGTAGGAGTTGATCAGAATTCTATAAATTATTGTTATAATAAATTTTATCCACAACTAAACAAAGCTATGAGATATAGCTTCTTTATGAAGTTTGCTTGACTATAAAATTTAAACCATATCAATTTTAATGAGATTACAACCACCAAGGATGTTTTAACAAAACAGTAAGCAGGCCATAAGCCCACTAGTTTATTAAGTGCCTGTTTGACACCCTTTATTTTATTTTATAGTTTACTACAAGACCATTTTCAACCACAAATTCACACAATAAAATATTCTACACGTATACCAAAAAAATTCCCTTTTTAACCACACATTCTCCTAAAAATCACTATTCAAAACTCTTTTTTCTACCAAAATGGTTGTCAAACAGGCTCTAAGAATCGGTAGAATATGTGGGGAGAGAGATGTCTAGCTCTGCACTAGCCCCTACAGCCTGTTTATAGGAACTTACACACTTCAAATCTTTATACATTCTGGTTAAATCAGTAAGAAACATAGTAGAGACATGCATTCCATGAGTTCACTGACACACCAAACGTTATACGAGTGGACACTGACATAACTACATAGGACAAACACGTTTTTATAGAGATTAATGCACCTTGTGTTATTGAATAACAAGCCATAGATAGGAAGGAAACAAATGAGTTGCAAGAAAATAAATATTGGAATCACAAAAATCCTTTGAAGTATACAGCAGTTGGTGAGCATTACCTTGCAGTCCATATACGTTAAACATCCATAGGCAGAAAGCAATATGGCTGACTGATCCAATATGCCATTTTTCAAACCTAAATATTCATTTTCGATAAGCCTATGCACATGGATAAGAATAATTAAAAATGTGAGTTTAAATGTTACAGAACTAAAGAAACAAATAAATGCAAAGAAGAAACATAAAAAAGTGGTCAGTCTGGCTGTAGTTTTAAGGCTCTTGATTCCATCTACCACATTCACGTCTCAATCTAACAAGCTATCATCAGTTATCAATGCAGGTAATGGGTTCAAAATCTTACCTCTAATTTATATATATATATTCCACCTACACTTGAGGGGACGTATTGAAGACAAAATATTAATAAATAAATTCCTCCTTTTTCATATGCTACTTTAAGCATTTAATTGAGGTGATTCAATAGCTTGAGTTGTGTTGACAATTCTTTTCTCCAGCAGGAATTTGCTTTCATGTGTTGAAATTTTTAGGCATGAGTTGTAGTTAGGTCATAAATAGAAGCAGTTATCATTGCTGCTATACTATAAAGACCGAGAATGAGAAATGTGAGTGAGAGAGAGAAATGGAGAGAGGATAGCTAAGTAAATGATGATATCATATGAACATACCTATCATACTCTATATTCTCCGGTGGTGTTACTGTGAGGTTATTAGCACACTCAAATGCCAACAGGTACGCTATGCCTACCTGTCAAAAGTCGATAAAGATAACAATTGCAGAGCATGTAATAAAATGAAGAAATAAATAAATTCAATTCTACAAATACATCTGTAAATAAAACCTCTCTCATAATTCAAAAGATATAGATCTCGTTTTCGTCAATGTAATGCGTCAATTACCTGAATTCATTATGACGAAAAAATAATAATTTCATAGTAAAAATGTAACAACTTCAGTTCAAATCAGTACATAAACATCAGTAACACTCACCTCACTTGAACTTAAGTCTTCAAACACAATGATTGGTCTGAATTCAATGTGAGGGGTCATACTTTTAAATCAACTCAAGAAGAAATACCTACTTTGATATGTGCGCGTGTTTAAACGTATGCGTGCCTGAGAAAAAGCTAGACAGTAGAGAAAGTTCTAGATATATCTAGCAAGGTGCACATTGATAAGTTTGAGAGCCTTCACTCATAAAACATTAACAGGAACTATTTTCTCATCCCGTAATAGACATAGAGAACAGAAACATATTTTGTGTTAGATGCATGAGCTATCTTAAATCCATAATTTCTTCAGTTTAGATATTCAAGTAAAATGATGAGATTTTTCTTCCTGGTATACTGAAAAAGACACAGATGGTTTCGTCCCCACAGATGATGACCAGGAGGTGGGATAAGACACCTTAACAAAATTAAGGCCCAATTCATGACTTGGAGTCTCAACAAAGGCAAGACATGATAAAAAGGTAATCCAGCTTTATACAGACTCATAGTAAGACCTGTGTTAGAAGCCATCTGATCACTGTATCACTCTGCTTATAAATCAAATTAATGATTGTTCAAGTATAGTAGAGATTGTCCTAAAAGGAGTCCAGACTGTGAATGAGCCTTCTATACCAATAAGGAGATTAGTCCGATTCTTAGCACATAATTTAAATCTTCAGTCAAATAATAAAAGACGAGAAAAGAAAAAAAAATAACTTACAGCTGCTGAAGAACTCAAGCCTGAACTGTCTAGACCATCAGTGCCACAGATAAAGCCAGTAATACCCTGAAAAATTATGACAGAGTTGATCTAAATTATTATATAAACTTGCATGGCTCAACAGAAAGTTAATAAAATTTGACATGAACATGCTATCTCAGTAAAATGCAAACCACAAAAGAATGCTGAACAATAGCAGGAGGCATTTATTTCTACAACAAAAGAATATTAATTCACATCATTAAATTGTTTGATACTTTTTATAATTTCTCTGAGGGATAACGTTTTACAGCTCTCTAAGCTAGTAATTTTAAGAAGAGAAATTTGGACTCACAAGCGTCCTATTTAACTTGGAGGTATCAGTTCTACACTTTCTCAGCTAGTAAGTAATGATTCTCGTATGAGGTGGATCTCATAAGTAATCCCGTCTCTGATCAGAGTAAAATTTTGTCAACCTAGTCTGATCTTTCAGGAATCCTATGTGAAAGTTAAAACATTTCATTGTAAAGGAAGACCTTCAACTTCACATATGCGTTGTAGGTACCCTCCTTGATATAATATTAATTTGACTGTGACAAGTTAACTGGCAACAAATTAGAAATCGGAGGCAGTTGAGAAGTCTTTTCCTATTTTTATCAATTTTGAGGTTGACCCACCCCCTTTCTCTTATGGAATTGTTTTATACTGTCCATGGATGAAACATTTTCATATCTTGCTTCCATCCACTGCATGTGTTCAGACAGATAGTACATGAACCTTAGGTAGCCAGGCCACTCATTGTCAATTGGTCTTTATTTGCAAATAGGAACTTTACAGTGTATGAACGAAAGCTATACAAGTTGTGGTACAGAAGAAGATATAGCCAATAAATGTTTAATTTGATATGTATTAGACTACGGAATAGGTATACTGCTGATGCTAAAACTTTCTATTTTTTATCAATCAAGTTGCTGGAATTGTTATTTTACTAGACCCCTGTTTGGCACTCATTCTCTTTCTCTTTTTTTTTTTTTTTTCTGTTTCTTCATTTTAACCACACATTCTCCAAATAAAATAATATTACACACAAATCTAAAACTTTTCATCACTTTTCCACCACACATTCTCCCATCAATCACTTTTCCAAAATTTTTCAACCCATTAAAATGGTTGTCAAACACTCACTAGATTTCTTATGCTCAGAATTTATGGATTATCTGGTATCTTTCAAACTTGTGGAAAATCGGGAGATCTGGTGCATAGTCACATTTACTTGAATTTTATGGAATTTAAGGTATTCTAGACTGGTCCAGAGAAAAGAATTCTCCAATAGTTCTGTTCTGTAAATTTTATTATATTCTAGCATGTATACAAAATCCCATCTCGAAAACTTATTCTTTCAGAACACACATACACACACACATCAATTGCATTTAGAAGTATTGGTTTTTTACTTGAAGCAGCTTTATCTAGAAGAGACGTTATGTTTTCATAAGTTAAAGGTTATCAGAAATTACTCCACAAGGCAATACCAGCCTATATGCATAGTTCAAAAAGTTCCTTATAGAATTTTTCTCCTCTTTCTGTTCTTCCTTGCTCAAAGCTACTCCGGTCAATTTTAGAAATCTTACTTTACAATGCCTGAACTCCATAACATCAAATTCACCACAAGAATGTCATATACCCCAAAGACAAAACAAATAGCTATCAACAGCTTCCTGGATGCGATAATAGTGCAAACTTGAACTTCATCCTGAAAATTTTGTTCTTAATTTGCCCATTTTGATCTTTTAAGTCCATCATCGATCTAACTTTTCAGCACATAATAACATTGCATTGTACTTAACTTCCATTGTATGAAGTTAGTATCTATGTAAGAGAGAGGGAGATGCCTTGTACTTCTTGTACAAAAATTAAATGCATTTGAGGAAGACCTGTATTTGATCAATCTCCAGAAAAATGAAAAAGATAGGTCAATGCACACTGCCTAGCAACTTGTGGCATATTAATATAGAGAAAATTCAAGCCCGACTTATCAAGCAGCTGATGGTGCAAATGTATACACACATACATGCATATATATATAATATGTACATACAATGTAGGACCAGTCAGAAATCCAAATCATATCTGTTTCTGAAAGAAACCTAACTATGAAAAATGTACTGTTCATCAGTATAGGACGAATGTTCTTGCACAATTAGTTCTAGAATCAACAGTTTTCTTGTTTAATAAAGTGGTTATAAAATTTCAAGTTATGTAATCTACTCCATCAAAGAGGCATAAAAGATGGTTTTAACCTGTTTCATATTGTTCTTTCTTTTCTGTAAGGCATAAAGTGCTCCTCTTGCGTAATTTCCCCAGCTACATTCTTCATTTGAATTAGGCAAACTCTTCTTGTCCCTTGGTAGCTGGACTTCATCTGTGCTGTGACACCAAGTATACAATTTATTTCATTTTGATGAGAACCGTGCAACTGTTATAGAAGTTAGAAGTATATAAACCTGTCATTCACCTTCTCTCTGCATAGACTAATGATAGGAATACATTTCAAGTTCTTGAAAATTGCTAAAAAATTATTATTTAAGCACATACTTGGGTTACTTCAACAGAAAACCTACGCAGGTTATTCTTTCATTTTTAAATGGCAGTATTTTTCATACCTAGCTTGCCACACTCGAGGTTCATCAATGAAAAAATTGTTCAGAGAAATGCTTAAAGACCATCATTAGGTTTGAATTATTCCCTCGATCCCACAAAAGATATATTGTTTAACTTTTGAAAGTTAAACAGAGGTCTTTGGCGGGACATACATGATTTAAAATTTGATAAATTATTACCCTGATAGTTTTGGCCATCGAAAATCAGGCTGTACATTATGGAAGATAAATATTAGCAAAGGAGAGATGGAGCGGAAATATGTTGCAAATGAGAAGGGAAACCATGGAGCCAACGAACTTAAGTAATGTAAGATATAATGAGAAACAAACAACGAGTATCAATACCTCATGCTGTATACGAACATCATTTATGGATAATAATAGCAGTAAAATATGATGCTCTATCAACAGATATCCCAGTCATTGGTCAGAATTTGAAATCTTGAAGAGATTTTAGTCTTCAAAATAAGGTCATTTTCATATATATTTGTTTATTCTGATCAACAATGAAAATATTAGTTAGTTAAATCACTAAAACAACAATACAAGATATTACATTTCAAACTTCAGTCAGCAGTCATATCTTGTGTATATATAGACTTGAATGCTTAAAATGTGTAAAATCAATTATTGTTCAACAAACCTAATGACCATGTGAATAAAAATAAGCTCATGTATTGGAGAATTTAAAGGAACTGTGAAGTAAGAAATAATGTCAATTAGTCACCTGAACCTAACTTCTCCTTTGAACTGTCCTGAGCGTATTAGAACCTAGAAAAATAAATGTTAGCGATCAGTTGAACAAAGCAGCACGAAAGAAATACGAAAGGTATATTCAAATATGCGTTGCAGGATAAATATTAATAATATAAATATGCACTAAACATTTCCGTAGAGAAACTAAAGGCAGGTTCTTGATAACAACTATCAACACTTCTTTATATGTGTTTTTCTATCTAAATTACATTGAAAGTTCATGCAAAGTTCATTGAAGTTCACCATAAGAATTTAGGCTGGCTAGTTAGATGTCATATTACCACTGGCAATCCTACCTTACAAGTCTTAAATAAAATCCATGCCTAGCCAAATAACTTGTTGATGGATGCAGGACTGGCCCAATAATCATCCAGTTGCTTCGAACATATGTTGAATGGAATATAATGACACTACTGAATGTAGTGCTGAACTTTATATTCATTAAACAGAGAATTGCACACTGCAGATTTTTGCTAGCTTCCATTTGATTTTCAATGCTAAGAAGGATGCAAAATAGCTAAAAAAGATGCAAAATATTGTGTAACAAGTCTAGTTTTGCATCCAATCATGAGTTCTACATAGCGTTGTTCATGCATTCATAGGCTTGCTGAATAGAAAGGTACCTGAGAATCATGAGAAGGAACAAAACCAAGTAGAATACCCTTGTTAATTGTCATAGCCGAAACAGTTCCACCCTGTAACATGAGACAGATGGTATTCTTTTCCTTAGTTCTTATGATGGCCAGAAATTGTAAAACTTTGATATAGAAGTGGGTAAATAAAGAATCTAACTATCAAAATGGAATATGTTCATGTAACTCGGGAGATAATACAATTGAGTATAAAACTGGTTAGTGCATGATATATATGTGACCCTCTCTAACAACTTAAATAGACCAAATGATTCAACAAACATAATGCTCAAGAAAAAGTTCTGTAACTCAGATGCACAAGCATAAAATTTTACGGGCCAAATTTTAGCAAGTAGGCATCCCATATATAAATATCTGAAAAAGAAATACAATAGAAAAACCTAGTGGAGAAATTCAAAATAATCAACAATTCAATGTTTTTATGAACACGTCTAAATATGGTTAGTAAATCAATTATTAACCACATAACTTCTAGGTTTCATTACTATAGAATAAAATTTGATATACTAAGAAGATAGTGAAATTCACCTGATGATCAATATGAGCTCCCAATGGACAAATCCTATATGGGGATACAACAACCCGGACCTCCTTAGCTTCTCTGCCAGACATTGCAGCAACCTTCTTTCTAATTACATTCAACTGCATTAGCAACAAACAAAAGCATTGGCATAAGCATGTCAGCAAGATAAAAAATCAAACTTCAGGTCACAAAATGAGAAAATTACTGTTAACCATCAACAAGCATAGATATCAAAGATAAAAACATATATGTACAATGATGTCCTACTACAAGATAAAAAATCTTGTTTCGCCTTTTTACTGTCAGTTTTTCATAATATATTGATATTTTATTATCAAACATTTTGTAAATCCTACTACATAATTTTTAAATATGTACAATAATGTCAAAAAGGAGAATTATATATTACCATTAAACAGAGAAATATGGCTTTAAGAAATCAGATAAATAATACATTAAGCTAAAATCCCAAATTAAAACCAATTTCCACGGTTTTTCCATAAGCACATTTTCATTTCTTATCAACATTTTGTGGACATTATTACAAAATCTTTAGATTGAAAGTAGTTCAAGCTGACACTAAAAAGGTAAAACAAGATTCACTCTACATGATAAACAATACTTCCTTGAATTGAACTGAATGGAAACTTTATGAAAACCAATACAATGAAACTACTGGATATTCAAGAAAGTCAAAATCGGATCACTATAGAATTGCTTGAAATATCATATAAATAAAATATGAAGTTGAAATCCAAAATTGAAACCGACTTCCAAAATTTTTGCATAAGAACATTTTCATTTCTTTCAAACATTGTGGATCTAACACATAATCTTTATACTGTACATAAATAGTTAGTTCACGTTGACACTGAAAAGGCAAAACAAGATTTTCCTATCCCTTTCCAATTGATAAATAATACTCCCTACAATTGAACTTTATGGGATTTCGATGAAAACCAATATCATAAAACTACTGGCAATTCAAGAAAAAATAAATCTGATCATTATAGAGCTGCATTACTCGAAATTGATAGGTATTTTGTAAATTATAACAACAACCTTTCAAAGAATCAACCACAATGAGATCAAGACACCATAGTATCAGTTCCGGTGAATCAAGAATTACCTCTGATTCAGAAGGCCAACGCATTGAGCCCATCTTCTGAAAATGGCAGCTGAATTTCGATTCAGATGAATTTCTTGAACTTGGTTTTCTTTGTAGATTAAATGAACCGGTAAAGTTTTGTCGGTTGAAGGGTCGTTTGGTGTTTAGTTTTTACTTCAATTTCATTGTGCGCCTAACGTAATGACGAGCATTAGAAGATATAATACAATGATTAATTGACGTAGTATAGGTGCTATCAATGATGACGATATCCAGCAAACAATCCTCTGAACTTGGACCACGTTTGTTTGTTTTTTATAGGGTAAATTCCAAACTCCACCATGTTCTGGACCTTTAAAATCGCGTATGCAAGTTTGAAAAAGAGTGTTTCACATGATCACATCTAATGTAGGCTTTAAACTTTACTAGCAATACAGATTCATAGAGCTGATTTCTATTTAATTCAGTGTGTACAATTTTTTGATAGGTGAAATTTTGTCTTGAAGATGAAACGAGCACAAAAGAAGTGAATTGGGACCCAAATGGAGTTTTAAGGATGAATTGAAGAGCTATCAAAAAATGTGAACTTGATTGGAAGCTTCGAAAATGCTAATTGGATGAATTCACAAGTTGTGGGGGGCTAAATTCGATATCTAGAGAAATATGGGGACCATCTTGAACATTTTCCAAACTTTGGAGGGTCAAATTTAAAGAAAATAAAATTTGAAGGACCAAAGTAGACGAGTTTGGAAGATTATCAATCTGGTATCAATTGGACGCGATAGAATCGAATTTGGTTGATTTAAAGATGGAGAGACCGTAGGCGTACAAAAACCTGGAGTTAGGGACAAAACTGCACATGAATCAAGAACTAAAACAGGACATAAAGTTGTAAACAGGGGCTTTTAAGAGAGCATTCACGGATCAATCAAAGGCCTATTTACCACAATGGACCCTATTGAGCAGTGAAGCTCATGGCGATCACGGGTGGCAACCAGTAGGTATATGTATTTGGAAATTTGTTTCCTAATCCAAGGACAATTTGGGTATTTCAGTTACACCACTATTAAGATATATATTAAGGATTTTATAAAGAATAAATCAAGCTCGGAGAAAAGGATTCTATAGTACACGATAGAAATCATATGGGGGAATTCCACAGCCTTGTACATCAAATTATTGGGAGTAAAATTGCGAGAGATTCATCGAGGCTCGGATCATTTTGATTAGGAAGAAAGGGTCATCTACAATCATTGAAGAGATTCAATATTAAGTGTTGTACTCATCTTTTTTTCCAAATTCTCCGAGTTTTGTATTCATAATGTCTTGTACTTTTGTAATAAAATATTTTTTATAAGAATGGAAAAAGCACAATTCTGGAGGATAAATGAAAGATGGTGCAAAGTTAACTAATGCAAACAAAGAAAGGCCTCCAAATTTTTATTCAAAGTATCGTGAAATGATTATGTTGCGAAAAAATCAAGCAAATAACTTTAAACAAACGTTTATTAAAGATATCAAGTATGGGTGATATACCTTACTAGAAGGGAAATGATAAAATTTGACCATTGAAAGTTAGGATTGAACCAACTTAAAGAATTTACTGTCTTATGCAATCTTGTCTAGATTTAGGTGATGATAATTTTTATCTAATTTTCGGTATTTGGGAGTATGTTGTGAATTAACTTTGCAATTTTAAACCTGAGACGAATTCGGCTAAATATCATAAGTGGGTCCTTATTGTTTGCATGCTTCTGTGTTAGAATGATTGAGTAAATAGTTTTGTTCAAGGATTCGTAAAAGCATAAGTGTGTTTCACATGTTTATATAGACTTCAAACTTGTATAATATGGATCAAATTGAGAACAGTTTTGCTTAATTTAGTGTATATATTTCTTTGATAGGTGAAACCCCGACTTGGATTCGAAACGAGCTTAAAGGAGGTGAACTGAGGCGTAACTAGAGCTTTTAGGATAAATTTGAAAAGCTATCGACGAATATGGACTTGATTAGAGTTTTTAAAGTGCTAATTGGATGAATTCACAAGTTTTGGGGACCAACTGAAACATTCTCCAATCTTTGGAGTGTCAAATTTGAAGAAATAAAATTTGAAGGACAAAAGTGGATAAGTTTGGAAGATGAATGGTAAATAAGGAATCCATTGAGAGTGATATGACCGAATTTGATTGATTTAAAGTTGAAGGGACCAAAGGTGTACAAAAACTTTGAATGGGGTACCAAACTCCACACAAATCAAGGACTAAAGCTCCGTAGAAAGCTAAAATAGGGGCTGTAGTCGCAGCTTTGCTTTAAGCGATCACTGCTTAAGCAATGAGGGACAATCAAAGGCCACTGCGATCGCAATCGGCACCCAAACTGTAAAATAAAGATCAATTCTAGATCGAGAAGAGACCAAATTTCATACCGCAGCCATTCGAAAAGAAAAAAAAAATAGATTGGATTTTGCATTTAGTCCATGTTTGGGTAGATTAAAATTAGATTTTAATAAAAGTTGATGAAGTGTATGATTAAAAAATTATCAATCTTATGAAATGTATTAAAATTAAAATTAATTATTGACTTTGATTTAAAATTAAAATCGAATTTTACCAAACGGGGTGTTAATGAAGTACTGCACACTCTCTCCACAGTGTCTATAACTACCACTGAATCTCTCCACTCTTTTTAAGAAACCTACTGAATCTATAACTACCACTGAATCTCTCCCCTTTCTCTCTAAGAAACCCTATATCTATACCTACTACTAAATCTTTCTCCTCTCTACGAAACCCTGCAAATAGATCAAAAAAGAATCCACAACAATGGCCTCTGCAATCAAAAAAGTCAACAGAGATCAAATTTTACGTTTCAAACAAGTCATTCAGCGTTGGAAAACCAAGAGTCTCGACCGTATGCCACCGCCAGGGTCTTTAGCCGTCTACGTCGGCCCGGAGCTTCGCCGGTTTGTCATCCCAACACGATTTATCAACCTCCCGGTTTTCGTCGGTCTCCTCCAAAAGGCGGAGGAGGAGTTTGGTTATCAAACCTCAGGCGGCCTGGTATTGCCGTGCGAAGCCGTGTTCTTCAGAAAAATCCTGAATTTTCTCGAAAATGACGAGGAAAAATTTGGTGGGTTCGACCTGGATGAGTTCGTGAAGATGATTTCTGAAGTGGGTTTTGAGCCGTTTGATCAATCATCTTGTAAGGGATCTTCATCAGCTTCTCGCCGTCATGGATTTAGTACTGCTCCATTGTTGCAGAAGACTAGGGTTTGATGCTTTTTCACAATGCAATATGCCATTTTTTACAGGCATTTGCATCTTTTTCAAAATCTAGGTTGAGTTTTATTTTATTTTGTAAATCCTTGAGGTCAACAAGAAGTTTAATTAATTAACTTTACTTCTTTTTAGGGTTTTAAGATTCCCTTTTTAGAAGTTGGTTCTAGGGATGCTGAATGTTTATTCTCATTTTAATAAAAAAGAAATTATGTTTGGAATATTTTTATTTATTTTTTCATGCTACATTATGGAATATTGATTTGCGTGGTTACAGATTTTTAATTTGTTGTTGCTGTTTGTAATTTAAATCCACTAATTAAGTTTATTGTTTCTTAATTTGTGAACAATTTCTTTAATTCTTTGAAGTTTTTAATTTTAGCTATTGAATTGTAATTAACAAATGATGTTGAATCTATTCGGTTTGAAATCGTTAAGAAAAATGAATTAGTATTCATATCTTCCAACTTTTTGTAATTGTGACACTCATCTCAATTTACAACTTAGGAGTGTGTCAGATAATAAAAATAGTTTATTCAAAAATTCCAAAAAAACTACCGTTTATCCCAAAACAATCAATATTTTTTTTTTCAAAAAGAATAATGATTTCAATGTTCATTTAGAAATTCAAATAGTTTAAAATTTTCTTGAAATCTTGAAAACATACATCACGGTGCTCCACCCATCTTCGACACTACTTGAGTGTCATTTAACATTCAAATAAATAATTTCGATTAGGCGAGACATAGTTTAACAAATTATAAGCTAGGATTCTTGATAGAATTTACCTTAAAAACAGTTGTTTATCTAATATTGTATGGGCCATGAACATGCATCATATTCAAATATCCATTCATAGAGAATAGTAACGGAACTCTGAACTATCTAGGTCATATAATCTAGGAAATCTGTTTCTTGTTGACACAAAATAAATTCAAATATCTATTCATGGTTATCTAGTAAATCTGTTTCTTGTTGACATAAATTTGGAAGTTTTTAACCTTACTTTGCCACATGTCAAAACTACCTCTTTTTCTTCATCCTTTTCCCAATGTTGGTTCTTGACTAGTCTACTCCATCAAATTTTCCTTTTTTTTAAGGATTTAATAAATGGTTTTCCTGCTTGTAACAAACGATTTCTTCGGTAAAAATTACCGATACTCACAAATTTCTGGGACCCACTAAACTAAAAAATGAAAAAAACAAAAAAAACCCACCCCCCTCCTGCATTGTGAGTATCTGTGAACCAACTCACTCTCCTCTTTTCTGTAAGTATAGCAAGGTTCTTTAATAAATGTATTTATATATTTAGTGAAGTCTGCTACATCAAATTTTCTTATTTTTGGGATTTAATAAAGGTATTTATATATTTAATATTTAGTAACATTGAACTATTTTTTTTTTTTTCTGTTACTGAAATAAATAAGAATACTTTGTTTTATAAATGTCATTTATGGAGATAATTCTAAGAAATTCTTACTTTTAATGACAAATCTTTATTTTAGTACTTCTTTATCAACTAAACAATCAAATAATACTTTTTACGACAAGTTTTTTTACCGTTAGATGTAAAATTTCTTGCACCATTAATCTAAATGATAATTATACTATTTTTCTATAAATTCTGCATAAATCCCAATCATCTGTTCAAACATGAAAATATAAAGGAGGTTATTAATAAAAGACAACTTATCATGTTAAATTAATAAAAATATAAGTTATCTAAATATGATTAAATTCTTAGTACTTGGGTTTTGTCACTTTATTCGAACGAAATGTCCATTAAATCATGCACGCGGACACCTACTCAACTCTACTTTTTTAATAAATTGGTAATAAATGAATTTTTATGCCATATTTATATAAAATTGTGAAGTACACTTACTGGTAAGAACTGTCTGGATGAACGTGAAACCAACTACTTTGGTAATTATCTTAAACTAATGAAGTTCTAGCTTTTTAATAATGCAGTCATCTTTAATTTTATCTAAGTACAGTATTATATTATAATATCAAAGCTTGTTTTCATATGTTTGTTTCTTTTGATTAAGTGTGATTCCATACCAGTTTAGATGATGTTATGTGATAGACTTAATAAAAGATAGGATTAAATTACTCATTGGAAACAAGTGAACGTACGGCAGATCATTCAACATTAAGCTGAATTTTCAAAGCAAAGCGTGAGAGTTTTTGAGTTTCGAGTGTGAGTTCAAACAATTATTTATTTATAATTAATCGTGATCAGGTTCGACTGTGTCACCCTAACCAAGATGCTTGGACCTCGTTCGGGATATACTTTACGTATTTTCAGTACATCGATGTCAACAATACTTAGTCCTTGTTTGATAGAAATTTATTTTAAATCAAAATCAACAACTAATTTTAACCACATGTTTTATGGAATTTAAAACTTTTCAATAATATATTTCATCAATTTTTATCAAAATCTACTAAAAAATCTTATTTTAACCCACCAAACATAGGCTTAATAACTATCGTATTGTCAACTATTATTTGTAGACTTTTATACAATCTTTATCCTTTGACGCGATAACAAAAAGAAGAATGAGAAAATCTCAGTGAACATGGCTTATCTCACTTGCATTCAATACGCAAGTCATGAACCCCTTGCTATGCCCATGCTTCTCTATGGATATAATGTATTGCATATGTACATGCATCTTCTAGGTTTTTGATTACCCTTTTCAACTTTTAGCATTTTGAACACCTAAAAATACAATTCAAAGCCAACCCATATCATTAAAATTTAAATAAGTTCAAATTCAAGAAAAAAATTGATTGATATTTATATGATGTGCTCAATTAAATAAAGAAAAAAGTTATATTTTCTGTCTAGTTTTTTTAGTACGATACCAAACCTATCCTACCATATATTGAGTCCACCAAACAAATTGTTAGGATGCAGTTTTTGTTTGCGTCTTTCGACAAGTTCCTCTTCATTGGTCAACATAAAGCGAATATTTATTGATGGAAGGTATAGTAATTAGTGTATATACGGGGAACTTAAGAAAATCATATAATATTATGTGTGTTCGGTAAACAAATGTTCTATTTTAAGTCTCACCAAATTTTATGCGTTAAATTTTTAATGATAAACTAAATCAGACGTATATAAACGGCCCCACTAAAAGTATTCTATATATTAATTTATATGAAAGCATGGTCACCTCAAGTTACTCCTAAGTCTAAAAACTAGTACATGAATCCTATACTTGTAGAATTTAATTTGTATTTGGATCTATCATACGGATGCAGTGTTCTAAGCATGGGCTACACTGCAAGATTTCAATTTTTGAGACCCACACATAAGTGACATAACACAAGTTATTAATTAGAAGTTAAAGTGTACAGAACTTTCAACACGTTAACATTTCGGTTTCAGACAAGTTTAAACTCCAAATTCTTTGATATTTTTCCGAAGTAATTCCGGCAACTTTGAAAAGATTTCCCAATTTCTTTAATTTTAATAAAATTCGAAAATCACGAGGAAGCTTCTAGTTAAATTATTTTAAAACTTGGATTAAAAACTGCACATTATTATGGACTTTTTGTGAGTTTTAACTTAGAACTAAGCTAATTCCAGAGTTCGTAAATCGATTTTACATAATATATATACTAGAATAGATTTAACAAGAGAATTGAGTTTTAAATTCACGATAAATAAAATTTTTATTATAAAAAAAATTAATATCTAAAAATAAATTATAGATTTTTGCACAGCATTTCGTGTCCTACTTTTTTCATCAATAACATTTTCAAGTTTCACATCGCGTTTGTTTTCCATTTATGTTTTCGTGCAACCTCGATCAATACTAGTTGTTCTAGCGAGCATCCTCACTATTGCTCGACTTTTCGTTATCATTCTCGACTCTTTTTATTTTAATTAGTATCATTTTTATTAATAAAGACAGTAAAACATAATATAGACTTCTCTTTCTACTCGCTAAAATTTATTTTATATATATTAATATACATGTGCATAGCTGCATACCAGACCGGATGAACCACACGGACTTTGCCATTAATGGCAAGGATCTACCGACCGCGGCAATTTTCATTCTTTAATAAGCTGGCATATATACAGCAATCTATATAAATGTGTGTCTGTTAATACTTCACCATGCATGCAAGCACTAAAAAGTCAAAATATGTATCTCTTTCTCAAGGCATTCTCTTTCAGAAAATTAGCCCACTTTTTCTCTATTTTGCTCCTTCAACATTTCAAGAAGCCCAAATTTTTTTACAAGAATATCACTAGTACTACTTCTATATCCCATTTTGGCTATCAAAAATTACAATTTCTTACTCAAAGATCTGATTTGAAGGACCATTTCTTGATCTTCAATGTGGAAAGTTCTTTGTTGAAATCTTCTTCTGTGTTTCCTTACTTCATGTTGGTAGCATTCGAAGCCGGAAGCCTTTTAAGGGCTTTAGTGCTCTTCGTTTGTTATCCTTTTATTCGTATTTGCAACGAAGATTTTGGGTTGAAAATTATGGTAATGGTTTGTTTTTTGGGGTTAAAGAAGGAGAGTTTTAGAGCTGGAACTGCTGTGTTGCCGAAATTTTTTCTCGAAAATGTTGGGAAGGAAAGTTTTGAGGTATTGAATAGAGGTAAGAAGAAAGTGGCTATAAGCAATTTGCCTCAAGTAATGGTTGAGAGTTTTTTGAGAGATTACTTAGATATTGAGTTTGTTTTTGGAAGAGAATTAAGGGTTTTTGGTGGGTTCTTTTTGGGATTAATGGAAGAAAAAAGGGAATTTGTTTTGGAGAAGAATGCATCTAATCTTATTGGAATCAGCAGCTTCAAGAAATCTTTTCATTCTCAAGGGTTTTCTTATTGTAAGGTAATTTTACATCTCGACATGAGAAATATCTTGTTTAAACATCATCTTTTTAAATATGTGTCTACTGTTGTCTAGTTTAACATACTAAACATGTATATGAATTAATATTTTTCCAGATGCAACAGGATATTTATTTGGCGAGTGAAGGAGACAGAAGGAAGTGGAATCAACTTCCAAGGAATTTATATCCTAAGCCATTGATATTCCATGATGGGAGATTGGCATTTAGGCCATCTTTTTTGGCTACACTATCCATGATCATGTGGCTTCCTACGGGATGCATTCTCTCTATTATTCGGAGCTTCATTGCCTTGTCATTGCCTTATAATATGGCCATTCCTATACTAGCTTTCTCCGGGATCCAACTTCGTCTAAAGAACGTTCCAAAGAGTCGCCTCGACTCAGCCTCAGAACAAGAGTATAATAAAACTCAAGGTGGCCTTTTATATGTGTGTAACCATAGAACCTTATTGGATCCTCTCATGATCTCTTATGGACTCAAAACTCCATTAACAGCAGTTACATACAGCCTAAGTCGAATGTCCGAGCTCCTTGCACCAATCAAAACCGTCCGATTAGCACGCGATAGAGATCAAGATGCAATGTTAATGAAGAAAATGTTGAGTCAAGGTGACCTAGTAGTTTGCCCTGAGGGCACAACTTGTAGGGAGTCTTATTTGCTGAGATTTAGCCCTTTGTTTTCACAACTATCAGGTGATCTCGACCATTACATTTTGCCCGTCGCCATGGATTCTCATGTTAGCATGTTTTATGGAACAACCGCGGGAGGGTACAAGTGCCTCGACCCCCTCTTCTTTCTCATGAATCCACGCCCTACTTATACACTTCAATTCCTGCACAAGGTACATGGTGTGGCTGCAAATTTTGATCACGCCGAAAAATCAAAGTTTGATGTGGCTAATTCCATACAAAATGAGATTGCTAAGGTATTGGGCTTTACGTGCACAACACTTACAAGAAAGGATAAATACTTGATTTTGGCAGGCAATGAAGGAATCGTTCGAGATGGAAACACTAGATGAATTGTGTTTGTTTGTCAACAATGTAAATCGAACTTACATAAACTAAAGATATAATGTCCTAATTTGTTATAATTGAAGTGATTATCCTACCAAATGTGTTGTAATAAATGAGTAGCAGCGTTGCATCCTACGAATTATTAGTAATGTATATATGCATGTACTTGTGAGAAGTGAAAGAGGCCATTATTAATTTGATCACACAATGAATGGAGGCTTTCACCTTCCATCAAAATATCCAAAGATATTATTTACATAAATATTTCATCATATGCTAAAATATTCCAAACTTGTTTACATAATCTAAGTGCGTGTAGCCTTCTTGAGACATGAGAATGCTTGCCTCATGCTCAATGTTTTTGATTGTTGATCGGTTGGGGAGACGAGAGTTATAAAAAAATTTCACTACTGACAAAGTAAACTCAAAAATTCATTACGTTCGTGAAGGTAATATGGTAATAGATTGATTAGCTAATACAGGTTGTAAAGAGAAGATACATAAGGTTTTGAAGGCTCAAGAAATAAAAGGAAAAGTCCTAATCTCAACGAGACCTGTTAAATGAGGAATGCCCAACTTGAGCGAGTAAATCTACTTTGTATGAGTTTACTTATAACCTATAATTTATAGAGATTTGTTGATGGTCATTAGAAGAGTGAAAGAAACTAAAAATTTTCAAATATATACCTTATGCCAAAACCCCGTTCTTGCAAGGGCAAGTAGACCAAAAAACCCTTGTCAAAACTTGAATGAACTTTCCAAAAAAAGAACTCTGCGCTAAATAATTATTCGTACTTTCTGTTACATATTTAAGTATTTTTTTTAAAGAGAACACCTTATCTTGAATTGTTCAGTCAGGTTGTATATTCAAAAGAATTATGCGAAGTGTACATTCCGTGAATAACATCTCGATTTATATTGTATGCAAATTCAAAAAGCGTTGGGCGAAAAAGTGTTGTTATTTTTAAAAATCAATCATGTGCTAACACGTGTCACAATGTCAAAAATGATATAGAACAAAATGTACATGAAACATCATTGTAATGTACAAACATTTGACATTCACTTCTTATCTTTTCTCCCATCTGGTTTGTCTCATTAGAGAAGATGATTACCTTGCACGTGCATAGAGACCCACATCATGAGCCAAAAACAGAAAAATAAAAACGAAATGGAAAACCTTATACAGTTTTTTTTATCACTTTCACTAAATTTGAATACGAACACGAAGTTGATGAGGATTTTGACATTCCAAGAAGAGATTTCAGTCCTATACTAACATACTCGTGAGAGGATAAAAATGAAGAGCATACAGAGTTTACGATGAAGCGTACAGTAACACTGTATATGAAAAGCGCATGTACGATTCCTAAGGGATATAATTTAATACAAGCGAAGTAATCTTTGTATAACCAATGATAAAGAATATAACAAAATACAGGAAGAACAATAGTGCATAAATTAACATCCTAGGTTATGTCCTCTCTATCTTGCCTTTTTCCTTCTCCATCTATTCTTTGCAAACAAAATTTACGGGTTTCAATCGTTTTTTCAATTGCAAGTAGCGACGACAAGAGGGTATACAACTCAAAATCCCTGGGTAAATATGCCATATCTTAAAGCTGCTAGTCCCCATTCACGTATTTCTTCTCAGCGTAATACTTCTTCTCACTTGCTTCCTTCTTTGCATTTCGTTTCTGAGGAAGGTGAAAGGTGTCAATACCAGCATTCGTAATTAGAAAAGATCAGCTTATGAGCTTGTTTGGCGAAGCACAAATTTTAATAATCTGATCAAACATGCTTTTTATCCACAAATGAGCTTTTTATCACCCCATGACTTACCACTCACTACACATTTTCCATACGACCAAGAGCTTAGAAGCACTAATGGTCATGACAGTCAAAAACAAAATGCCAGAGGAAATGTAAAGCCGTCAAAACAAAAGATGACAAACATTTCAAACAGCTAAACGGTTAAAACGAGTGAAGAAAATAACATATTTCTAAAAACTTGTGTACGCCGAGTTTGTTACTACTATTAACATCCGTGTGCCTTAGTTCATGCTTAAGTGGCTCTATGTTAACTGTATTTGTCAACCAGCAAAATCATAGGTACAAACAGTTTGTGAGAAATCATCAATAAAATTCAAACGAAAGTACAGTAGAAAAGCAAAGAATACCTTATAAATCTCGTGATTGGCAATGATCCTTTGGGCTACAGATGTAGTTGTAACATCTTTGGGGCTCTCAATCATTCGGAAAATTCCCATGTTTTTGGGGACTGCATAGGGATCAGATGTTCCCTGCTTATAATACAAATCGCTTTTTCAACCCCACGATCCATATCATCGCATATTAGCTGGAACTAAAGTTTATATCACAAACAGAACATAGATCAAACTTACGTTAAGCAAAGAGTTGCTCTCGGAAATTGTCCCATGCACTACCAGAGATATGTTGAAAGTCGTAATCTTTTCATGCCAAAAAAAAAAAAAATGAAAAAACAGAACAAAAAAAGGCATAGAAAAATTATCAGATTCATCAAAATCAAGAGTGATATAAGAGAACTTATTTAACACATTCAACTAAGCATTTTCAGTTTTTCACTCCAAGACTGCCTCACCCACAACCCAAAAATAAATTGATTGTCATTACTATATTTTCTCCACATTAAAAACAAAAATGCCATAGTGGGGTCGGAGATAAAGCTCAGTGAAAAGTATTGAAATGAAATACTAAAGAAAACGGCGTGGTACATGTGAAATAATAATGATAAAATGGATGCAATATTTATAAGCAGCAAAGATGATGGCAGAAAACTTTTTACATGAGCAGTCAACAAAAAATTCTAAACAAGTAAATTAGACAGAAAAAGAAAATAGCAAGAAGAATTTACTTGTCATAAAATGCAATCCAAGATACATTTTGACCTGAACATTTCTTTAGGGGTTGTTTGACAAAGCTTTTGATAGCGGATTTTGATGAAAGTTGATGAAATATGTGTTCGAAAAATTGATAGGAAGTTGTGTGAATCCCATGACATGTATGATTAAAATTAATTGTTGACTTTGACCTCAACTTTTTAGCAACTTTTTAAACTTAACCAAACAAGAACTTAATTATAGAATACAAGTTTCCTCAAATTTACTCCGATCATGAGAACCTAAAACTAAAAGCATGTATGTTCATGCTCTCTTCTTATTTGCTTAGAAGAAACATTTGCAGCAAAACCAAATAATAGTTTTAAGTTGCCAAAACATTGAGTTATATAAAAGGGATAATTACTACACCTGATAAATTAAAATATCAATAGAACTATTTGAGAAATTTCGAGCAAGATTGTCCTCTGCCATACAAATTTTGATTAGGAGATCATCAATGAGGTAATTTTTTCAATTTATACTTCCAATAAGGCATGACCAAGAAAGCAAAGCCAAAGAAAGTAGATTGTGTTAATGAGATCTAGCTTTTGTTTGGTTTAGCAGATTCGTGAGTAAATTTTTTATAAACGTTGATGAAATGTATGGTTGAAAATAAATTTAGAAAAACGGGGGCTAAACAGAGGGGTAACTTCCAAGAAGCTTTATAGGCAGTAATATGCAAGCTCTATATTGACCAGAAGGCGAGATATAGTCTAAATTATGTATCAGTTAAAAGATTTGAATATTCAACACAGGGAATTAGAATCCAAGGAAACACCCGAATTTTCATTAGAGGAGGCTAACAGTGACTACATTAAGTAAGGCCATGATGAGGTCTTTTTATAACTAGCTTTGATGTACATGCCCGAGATGCTTTTTTACCCACAAGTGTAGAAGAAAAAGGTCAGACTTGGTCATTCCAGCAATACATAAAATGTCATGTAAAAGTCAAATTAAATCATGCTAAGAAGGCCATTGTCATTAGACCAATACGCGACCATTTGTAGGACAAAATTCCAGTTCCAGATTAGCTTATTACCAAATGCACCCAAATTTCTTTACTTGTCTTTATGAGTATTACCATAGAAAACAATACCAGTTATTAAAAAAGGGTTATGTTATGGGTACATAGCCCATAACATAAGGGTGTCCATAATAGACACATGGAGACCCCCTATTGGGGGGTGCCTGGGCCGCAAGCACCCCCCCAAAATAGGGAGCCTTCATGTGTCCATTATGGGAAATTTCCCATTAAAAAAGTTACTTCCACATAGACTAGTGTAGCTTGAAAGATGGAATGATTTCACAGGTACATAAGAAAAGGCGAGAGCTTACCACATCCTTAGTAATTTTCCAAGGTGCACCAATAATAACCTCATCAACATAACGGCATGCAAGCACGCTAAGACTGCGTTCATGGAGATTCATAAGTGGGAATTGAGTCCCTCGGAGTTCACTGCACAAAAGTGAATATTGTCTCTCCTTATTTCTTCTCGATATTTCCAGTATAACCAAAATGGTGGGGTTGGAGTTACTGATACTACTGTTTCACAATGGCAATTTTGCTAATGCGAGAAAAATAATACAAACACATTAACATACCTAACAGTATGGTCAGCATAGATACCAACTAAAAGAAAATCTCCAAGTTGTCTGGCACTCTTGAGAATCTGAACATTCAAAAAGGGTAGCATAAAATACATTATATTATACACAATGGTGAATAAAGTTATTTGAATTGTAAAATTGTAAATAAGAGTAACTGTAGCCACAGGAAGTAGAAGATTAATGAGTTGTGAGATTAAGGAATGTGGACCATGAGTCCAATGATAGTGAAGGATTACGCACTAAAGTACTCTCTCTTTACATTTACTTCTGATTAATATATGAATTATGTCCTATTGCCTTGTGCAATAGAGAAATCTTTCTTGCATTTGGAACCAGGACAATTGAGCTTTATTCTAATTAAGAAAATATAGATTAGTTAAAGCTATATCGTCACAATACCAAAATTTGGCGACCGCACATTAATACGTGAAATTTAATTATCGAAGTTACATATATACCTCCACATGTCCGGCGTGAAAAAGATCAAACGCCCCATCGATGTACACAACACGAGCATTAGGTCCAGGCCCCTAAAAATCAAACAAAACAACAGGAAATCACCAAAATAAGTAAATTTTAGAGATATTTCTTAAAACACAAGTAACGAATACTTTCCTCCATCAACACAATCTGTGATGTCATGTCATATATATCAAAGAACGTAGGTAACATGTTAAGCCCTCATTTGGTTGCATGACCTGATTACGCTTATTTGAACAATTTACTATGATAAATAATTAAAAGAATAATCAATTATTTTCTGATCATTAAGTTGATAACCAAACAGATAGCCAGATTTTGACTGCCATATTTTTTTCTCATTATACCATATAAGATTATCTCAAACCAAACAGCGCTTTTTTCAGTTATCCAGTTGAATATCATTGCATCCATTAAGAAATTCTAATTTATTTGTTCATTATATAACTTCTTTTTGGACCGTTTTCACGGGTAATGATTTTAAATGTTTATTCCTTCAAATTCAGCATAGAGCAAGACCTCACAAAAGGTTCAATCCTGATACGAGGTCTCAGGAATATTTTACCACTTTGGTCTTTGAGACATTTATACTTTTTTGTTCTTGGAGGAAAGTTCCTAATCTCTTTCTCCTGTCCTTCATTGAGTTGCATCAGTGAGAACTCGAAGAGAACTTTTTATTACAACGGTATATCGCAAATTCGCAATCAGTCATGCACAACATCAAGTTCACAATATCTGCACTAATTGATGAAAAAAAAAAATTCACATCACATTAATGATTTACGCACTCACCTCTGTATGAATGATGACAGTTGCAAAATAGAGTAAATTTACCTTGCCATTTGAAAATTGGACAATTCGTCTTGATGTCGGCAGAAAATGAGATACATGGCCACCCTTAGCTAGAGATCCCCTGCTCTGGCTATCATTTAAGTTTTCAGATTTGTCACTGACGGGTGATTCAGAGAATTCTTTATTGACTTTAATATCCTTATCAGAAGAAAGTATCCTTCCTACAGACATCAATTCATAGATTAAAGCAACGACGTCCTAACCACTAAACACAAAAGGATAAGATAAACAATGAGATAAAATTAGTACATTACACTGATATTCCGAGAGTGTGAAGAAAATAAAACAAATTTACGTAGTTCTACAAGTTGCGCTAAATTCAGGACTGGACTAAATCAAATGGCATATACCCTTGCTTTCCCTCGAAGCTGAAAAACATCGAATTGGTTCTTAAAGTGTAGGTACTCCTTGTCCAGATTAATTCCCAAGAATCTTACCCTCTAGCACATAGGCACGTGCAAAACCTACTAGTTATCAACTTCCATAGTTAGTCCATACTAAGAAAGATATTGCCTTATTTATCATCAGCAGCAGCAACAGCAACAGCGTTATAGCGGCAAAGCAACTGGCTTCCTTTATTTTATGCTAGCGGTGTGTCCATATATTTTAAGTAGTTATGGTTCATAAATGAAGAATTTGAAGGGCCAAGAAAAGACAGAACGATCGGATATGACGATGGGACATGTGAACTTTTGTCGTGCTAATATCAATTTTCAGACGGTGATAGAAGGTTCGTAACTTTAGGCTCTGGATTTGCTTGTTCATTCATCAGTTAACAAACATGTGGTAAAAGTAAATCATTCGGATGGTGATGTGAGAGACATACATGTCAGCTGAAAGAGTGTGAGGGCACGTTCTTAAAAATAAAACCTTAAAGAAATTGGCATAAGTGACCATTAAGCAAGATTGTATAACTTATGCAAACATTTGAGAGGTTAGTGGAGTCTGATCAAAAAAGTTATTCTTTTAAGTATACATTGTTTAACACCAATCATAAAACCATTGTATAAGAGGATTACAATACCTACAATATCTGTGCTGGAGACTCCTTCAGTACGTTTGATCTGCTTGTAGCGGCCAACTTTCTTTGCTAGAGCATAAGCATCAGTTCCATCAGGAAGAAGGCAGGGATCATCACCATGTATTATATAGTCAATATTGTGCTCGTTGAAGAGACGGTGCATAAACTCCTCCGTAATTTCATAGGGAGCGTTAGCAATAACTTCATCCACCCACTTCAGCCCGCTAACTAGGGCCAGCCTGGAAATGACTCAAATTAGATTTTTGCCTGGAAACATCCCCATGAAGTGGAATAGTCAAACTGGTTTGTCCTCAAAATCTGATGCCAGTAAAGACAGTTTTGTGTGTTTGTTGTAGCTCTGAATTTAAATAAAAATTACCAAAAAGGGGTATCTTCATACAAAAACAGGTCATATATAAAATATACACTGGAAGGATAGATGTATAACACTCTAATGCTGCGTATGACAAACATATAAGTGTATCCATCCAGCATATACCAAAATGCGCACGCTATTCATTGAATATATGATTAGCAAATACCAATTCGAGTATAAAAATTTATAAATAAGCATTACTCTTTCTTAAATTTATAATGAAAAGGTATTCAACCTATTAACAGATACTTTAACATATGAATGGCCTATTTACTTTGAATATCAAAGGCAATACATAAAAATAATTCCAATTTATTTATACCTCTCTTGCATAGATAAAACAGGAGGGCCTTTGTTGGCTATGATCTCTTCATCACTAACTACTCCGACAACCAATTCATCACCCAATGCTTTGGCTTGCCGCAGGGCATTTGCATGGCCATAGTGCATCAGATCAAAACATCCATCCATGTAAACACGGACACATTTCTTCTCATAATTCTTCTTATGAAAAATCCTCAAGTCAGGTAAAAAGTAAGGCAGCGACTGAATGCCAAAGTAGCTTGTGGAAAAACCAAGCAACGCACAAGTAAGCATTATACCACCAAACAGATGTGGGTAGTGATACACCCCATCCCAAATCCGACTACTGCTCTCAAAATCCATTCGACTCTTCTACTTTTTTGTGTTTCAAGGCCCTTGAAAGGCCTTTTTCTTCAATAATCAAAGAGACACAAACCCTGCAATTATACCCCCAATACAGAATCAAATAATAGGGAATTCATTTCCGGACTTTCCTAGCTTAAATGAGAAGACAGGGCTTCAACTAGAAAACTGAATCTCCTTAATAAGAATTCTGGTTGTTAAGCAAGAAATTCACAAAAAGATTTAAATATAATGAATTAAATATAGATCCTGTATGAAATTCTTGAATTTCATTGACAAAATAATAAAAAGATTTGAACTTTACTTCCAAAAATTTATCCTACATTAGACCAAATCACAATAATCCAGGAAAAAGAAATGAGATCTTGATTTAACAAGATCCTTAATCTAATTCACGTAAAGAAGTCTGAACGTGAAATTAACAGATTCATTCTGGCAATAACTGCAATGTAAACCAGCAAAATCTTAATCCGGGTCGAAATTCATAACAAATAACATAAAAGATCACAAATTTCCAAATGATTCAAAAAATGGAATTGCAGTAAAAGAACCTGAATGAAGGCCAATTTTGAGAAATTCAAGAAATTCCAGCAAAAGGGTCTGATTTTATTTATAAAATAAAAGTATTTATTAACAAACAAACCTCAGAAAGTAAAAAAGAGAGAAACTTTTTTTAAATTCTAGCGATATATTGCATTGAAACAAACGCCTTAGCAGAAATCAAGATTCTACAAATAGTGGGTTGTCTTGTCAGATCAGAATCTTCACCTTTTTTCCCTCTTGGTGCTTGTGTCTCCTCTCCTCAATTTATTTGAAAGGGGGCGGTGGAACGAGATGTATAAATATCCACTTCTCTGTTTATTTTGTTATTATTATTTTTTTTCTTACAATAATATAAAGCTTAGGATCTTTTCTTTGGAAAAAAAATGAAGACGAGAACTTTTCTTGCACAAGTGGTTAATTTTCAACCAAGAGCCATGCCATGAACCTTGACTAAATGGGATTTGGGCCATTTTTTTATAGTTGTGAATCCATAATCCATTTAAATATTATTTTTTTAAAAAGAGGTTGATGAAATATGAATCAAAATATATTGTTGAATGGCATGTGTTTGACACTTGGCCAACTTTCGATTATTGAAAGTGATGTGATTTATTTTTTTGTATGAAATGTTTAATAAATATGAGTTAATTATACGTCATGGATCATACGTAACATATTACTTGCATGTATGTTTGATGAACATAAATTATGCGTTAAGCTTTACCAAATATGCACATGATTATATGTTCGTAACAAAGAACTACGAAAATAGAAAAATGAAAATTTTCAATTTTCGAGTTTGTTAGTCACAGCTAAATAAAACCCGTTAAATATTCGCATGCCATGTGCATGAAACTTTTTTAGATATTATATATTCATCAACAAACATCTATTACACTCAAAACACAAGTATAGAAAAACAAAAAGGAAGGAAAGCAAGAAATATATTACCTACCAACCATCACCATCCAACATTACAAACCATACAAAATTCGAGGACGTTGCAATTGAGCAAGACAAATTTATGGCCCGAAATGGATTCCATTTCCGCTCAAGCTATCCCAAAAGAAGTGATGGACAAATTTATTTAATAAACTTTCTAGTATTTTATCAATGGTTTGCTCTCATAATTCGATGCTATACACACACACATACATATAGTGTTTGATTTAATAAATTTTCTAGCATTTTTTCTATTTTATACTAATTTAAAAATCAATTGTGCTACATAAACAAGTTGAATGACATTTTTTTTTTTACAGATAAAACTTGTCAAAAATTTACTGATAGTTAAGAAAAAAAATGAAAAGCCCACTGATAAGTATAGATTTTGTACTTATTTGTCTAAATTATGATATTTTATTATTTTTTTTGAATTAAATTCTGCCTAATTTATGTTAAATTGTCGTTTGTAGGTAAAACTTTATATTTATTGAAGGATTGAAGAAAAGAATGCAAAATAACGGGGAAATGGCAAAAATTCAAAGTGCGAGGACTAAATTGGCATGGGCTGCACAAATAAATTTATTTNTGTTGAATGAAAAATTGAAGAAAAGAATACAAAACAGTGAAAAATGGCAAAAATTCAAAGTGCGAGGACTAAATTGACATAGACTGCACAAATAAATTTATTTTAATGATCAACTTGCAGTACACAAAAGAATTGAAGACTTAAAAATAAGAATTAATTTAATTTGATATTGAAAATTAATTGGATTTCAAATTAAATTTTTAAATGGACCAAATTTAGGTTTTATATATATATATATATATATATATATATAGCCACGGCAGAGACAGGGGGAGGAGAGATTACGCAGCCAAGAAGAGGAAGAAGTGAAGAATCGCGGCTGTTGGGGCTGAAATTATATTATTTTCACGTCCAAAAGCCGGCAAGAATTCTGCGAGAAAAGTTAGTAGCTTTTGGGAATAAAACAAAAGGGTGTAATTGAATTAAATCTATACAAATCATGCACAGGGAGAAACATTAGCAAATTGAGAAGAAAAAGTCAAATTTTGTAGCTGAAATTGGGAGAAAAAATAGAGGCAGAAATATATTTACATTCACGCAAAGGGCATGACTTTTCTGAAAGGAAAAAGGAGACAGCTTCAACTATAATTTATCACGTTTCGTCAATTTTTGGTGATGTATTTCCACTTTTGCGTATTTAAATTCAATATTATGAGTGGCTAAATATTTTTATGTTAGGATGTATGATAAATAACTTAAGTGAAATCGAAAATCCTAACTAACCAATCACATAACATTTTCTCAAGTTTTAATTTGAGTTTACTATTTAATTAATAGTTTGATATTTTATTTATTAGAATTTCGATTAGAAAACAAAACTTGATTTGATTATTGGTTACTATTTTAATTTAAATTGAAGTTAGATTAGTTAAGAATTTATAGTAGATAATAGTCTCTGTGAGTCGATATTCGGACTTAACAAATTCACTTTATTACTTGTCACGATCCGTACACTTGCAAAATTCAACGAACACCCACCAATCAAAATTTGTCGTTACAGCACCTAGAAAATGGCCCTCTCACTTAGACTGTCACCCAATTTAATCCATTTAAAATCCTATATATAAAGTGGAGTTATGCATTGTAATAGTTAAACTTTGATGTTGTATAAATTGATATTTTGTCCATCTAAATTGATCATTAGGATGCCCAATGGATACATGGTCATTAAGTTGACGAAGACAAATCAAGTTTTCTTTTCATTTATTCCTTAATATGATCATGCTCCCAGATTAGTGCCAGAAAATGGTTGAAAATTGTTCAAAGAAATGTCTTTTATTTAGTATATTCTGATTAATTGGCTTAAACTAGTTTTTGAATGCGTGTAAGTTTGTCAAGTTGTCACGCTACGTTGTATTTCAGAGTCTATATCCATGAATCTTGGCAAACACAATAATAAATTATAACTCAGTAGAATGAATCTAGCACCTTGAGCTCAATCTTTTATAGGGCATATGTTAGCGACGTTGGTTAAATATAAGTACGGGTGAAAGGGTTGTTGTATATCGAACAAACAAAATAGCAAAGTTTAATCCGTAGGAGCTTGACTAAATAATATAATAAGATGATCGAAAATGTAGTATGAAAATTATAAATAAAAACAAATGGCAGCCAAGAAATAAAGAAGAAAAAAACAATCGGAGGCAAGTGATTTTCACTCTTTCCTTAAAACAAAATTACCCAACAATGGTGCCCAGGTTTATGGTACTTGTTTCACAAGATACAACGAATTCAACTTGTGGTAGAAGTACTTCAAACCACACTTTCAACGAAATTTCTCTCTACAAAGAATAAATGGTTTTGAATGAATTTGGAAATAATTTGCAAGAGTTTTATGCAATGCTCAATGCAAATATAGTGTATGATGCCTAATGGACGTCCAGGTGTCACGGACTGCAGCTTAATTGAGCCCTGTGACCCTATCGCAGCCGCAGTTTGCCCCAACTTTGGCCGCACATTGTAAATATTAGTCCATTTCGAGTTGTAATTTCCATTCT
>CAIGRB010170761.1:0-23559 GCA_903798255.1 Fraxinus quadrangulata | reverse complement strand
ATAGATGATGAGGGGTTGTGAATGACGTGTCGCCCCCCAAACTCAACAACTTTTGCCAAAATTCGTACTATTCATCGTCGCTAGCATATCGTCATCGCTTCGCTCGAGCGATAAAAACAGTGATTTCGTCGATCGCCTGACGCTGGACTGTCCCTTAGGCAAATATCCGGCAATTTTCTCTATTTTCTTCCCAACGTTTGACCGCAATTTCTCTTTCATCCGGAATTGATTTTGAGATTCCAAATATACAATGACGATCTACTCGACGAGTAGAATAAGTTGGTCTATTTACATTTATAATTTGACTATCGGATCAAGTCCGAATATTTGGCCGAAATTGACACGAAAGTCACTTTTCTAAATTTTTTATTTTGACATTTAACCAAATTTTCAATCTTCTAAACCAATTTCTAGCGGTGTAACATGTACAATTATAATCTTTGAGTGATTATCGAATCAATTGAACCATAGCATTCAAATTTGTTTTCATTGTAGAAGCATGCAGATATAAATTGGAGAATTCAAAATGAAAATAAAAAATGCTATAACAATTCAATAAAAAAATCAATCAAACATCATAAATTGATGAACACCATCTCAAAAATCGAGATCATATATTATTATTATTATTATTATTATTATTATTATTATTTCCAATTCCATCATGAATTTTGCCAAAAAAAAAAAAAAAAATTCAATACGATATGAAGAATCTTTTAATTCCAGTCAATGATAAGCTAATTTAGTTCTAATTCCTCACTTGACTATGCCTAACTAATACGTTTAGGACTCCATTATCTTAGAAAATTACGATTGGTAATCAATCCACAAGTACAAAACTATTAGCAAGAAATATACAATTTTGTTGAATTATATATGCAAAATACAGAATATTATAAGATATTGAACAAACAAACAAACATGTTAGAAAGTCATCCAGCAAGTCAGTTTGGTAAAAACTTCTAGTGATTCATTCTCATTGCAACACTCCCTCAACATTGCTGCTCGCTTCATATATAAAACATTTAACTGTTAGGAGATGGAGCGAATAGAAACAATGGAAAAACATAACATTTATCGATTGCATGCATGCCTCATGGATACATGGCCATTAAATTGAGGGAGACGAATCAATTTTCTTCCCATTTTATTCCTTAATTTGATCATTTTAATATGATCGTGTTTGGTACTAGTTACGAAAAGAAGTGAACCTAGATTTTTGCCAGAATGATTGAAAAATGGTCAAAGCAATATCGTTTATTAATATATATCTGCTTAATTGGCTTAATCTAGTTTATGAATGCATCTAAGTTTGTCACATTGTCACACTACATTGTATTTCAGAGTCTATATCCATGTTTATATGCTAAAATCATCTAAGCAATGTATGTAAATCATATAGCCTAAAGTAAAGTTGATTGGAGAAGGTCCCACAAGTTAGTATGTACATATAAGTTCTAGAATGCATTTTGAGTCAAAAATTTTGAAAGGTAGTGCATATGGTTTATCATAAGTTCTAGAATGCATTTTGAGTCAAAAAATTTGAAAGGTAGTGCATATGGTTTTTCATAAGTTCTAGAATATATTTGAGTCAAAAATTTTGAAAGGTAGTGCATATGGTTTTTCATATAGACAGACAACACAAATTATGGAAATGTACTATTTATTTTGAAATTTTCATTACAAGATTAAATAATTTGTTAAGTAGACGATGATAAGAATGGCCTCTTCTTCTACGCCACCAACATAATAAAAATATATAGGTAATAACTAACAGCGTAGTCATTAGAACATACATGAATCCTGCTAACACAATAATCAATTGTCACTAAGTAAGAATGAATCAAAGGCCTTAGGCGAAGATATTTTGAGGGGCCTAACACTTGAAAAAAAAAAATGCTTTTGAGTGATAATCGAACCAATTGAAAATTGGGGGGAAAAAAATTATGCCATAACAATTCAATAAAAAATTAAACATCGTATATCGATGAACACCATCTCAAGAATCAAGATCATATTCCATTTTAATTTCCAATTCCATCATGAATTTGCCAAAATAATCAATACATATGAAGAATCTTTTAATCCCAGACAATGGAAGGCTAATTTTAGTTCTAATTCCTCACTTGACTATGCCTAAACTATAGTGCGTAGCAAAAAGAAAAGAAAATCGAAAATCAAAAATCAACTTATGGCCTAACTAATCTGTTTAGGAATTCAGACTAATGGCATTTTCTCTGTCTACTTCATCGACCACCCCCATTATCTTAGAAAATTACAAGTGGTGATCAATCCGCAAGCATCATCCTGGTGGGTCTACCTGTGTGGGTCAAGCCGTTATAGGCCCCACCATTAAGGCCCATCATCCTGGTGGGTCTACCTGTGGGCTGGCCCTTTTTATTATGTCTATATGTAGCCCTGTCCTTTTTCATTTTTCTCAGAGCTACATTTTATTTATAATCTCAGTTAAGGTTCACACTAGTCTGTGCATAAAAATATTCTAACCAGACGACATATAAACTAAGATTTCTACGGCACGACATTGCATAAGAAAATATTATGGCCTTGCACCACAGAAAGAAATGTTGTGTCTTAACGGTACAAAAATAATATTCGACTTAAGAACATACAATCTATTACTTTATACGTTGTGTTTGATAAAAGTTGTGAATTATACTTAATGTGATTGTGAATAACAAGTTAATAGTAAATTGTGAATCATTAAAAAAAAAAAAAACGAGGAACTTAAATTATAATAGAAGCTTTTCCATACATGCACTAAACGTTACAAATGTTGGTGCGTAAATATGTAGAACTCATTGCATATAAAATATTAATGCTTGATCATTATCGCTAAAAATATTTCAACTTTGTAATAAGTCGAAATAAGGGTTCCACTGTTCAACCAACAAATACTCCAACTCAGAGGGGCCAACACCTATACTTTATTGATACTTTGATACAACTCTTACGTCTTACGATCCATAATATCGATCATCCAGGTTTGAGACTCTTCAAATCATTAAAATATTTAGCGTAGAGATTCGTGATGTTACGTCACGATGCCCATAATATTATGATACTTCTTGCATTACTAGTTACGATTTTGGTAACATCAAATTTGAATTCATGTACATGTTTTTAACTAGAAATTCTCTTGTTCACATCTTTGCCAAATAAAGTAGCATAGAGATAGAGGATAGTTGTGCTTTGTACGCATTGATGCGGGTTCCAGATGCCTGGGGCTGGTTAGCTGGAGAGCAAGGTCGTTTTGAAGGCACGTCATGCGCAGATAGAGATAGCTGAAACAAAATCAAACATGTTGAGAACTACATGTGTGTCATTCTGGACCTCTATAATTCGCAAATGGATTGGCCCCACTTAATCAACTCTATTATGTTTTTGAAAAGAGTACCTGGTTTACTTTAAAGATTTTTCACTGGTGCTGTGTTGACATTACTCGAGTCGCATACCTTTTTTTTTTTTTTTTGCCAATTGCCGATCGGATTGCGCCAGGTGGAATTCTGTGAAACATTAGTGAAAAAACCCTGTACGTGCAGCATTGCTGTTTTTTCATGTTAAGCATGCAACACTGCACGAGAAAGAGTCCATGCATTCATGTCCCAATCTCTTTACAATGTTTCTATGCTCTAATTGGTTTAGATAAAAAAAATTAAATTTTTAATTGATTTTGATAAAAATTAATGGAATATATGATTTAAAAGTCGTGAATCCCATGGAATGAGTATTTTAAACTAATTATTGACTTTAACTTGAATTTTAATCAAATTTTGTAACTGAACCAAACTACGAATTCGTCTCTTGGGATCAAAATTTATGATGATTTTCTTAAAACATTTTATTATTCACTTGCTGTGTGTTTTAACTAGTTATAATTGCACACGTTAATTTGAATATTACTTATAATACAATGTTAAATTGAAATATCCAAAACTAATACAAAATCATTTATTCATTATGGAATTGTTATTATTGTGTCGTCTTCATGTTTTACGGTCGGAAAGGTTATATGGCCGTGAGCATGGTGCTTGTTTCTCTGTTTGGATAGACTTAACTAGGTAAGTCTAGGGGGAAATAACTCATGATCCCGATCACCACTACCCCAGCTGTCTAGCGCTGCCTCCAGCTTGACCATCAACCTTCTTCCATACACGAGAGTTTAGTGTGCGTTTTTGCAAATCAGTTATATACAAATCACATAAACATCGAGAAACTATATATATCTAATCGATTTGATTAAAACTGAGAAACGTTCTGCATAATGTAGTTCAATTGATGTGTGGGTTAAAATTTGTCTATAGTAGAGAGGAGAGGAAGCAGTGGGTGACTAACTTTTGTTTTCTTTTGAATCAAGGTGGAACTTGGAATACAAAAAGAAACTTTTAGCCCCTGTTTGGCTGTGTTGGATTTTTGATACGCAATAAATCTCGGACGATAATATTCAACCGATGTCGGATAATTTATATCGGTCGGTACCTCTGTGATGGTTCGACCCGAAAATAACCTAGGACCACTAGAAGGAACTTAATTGAGTTAATATTGTTCGTAGTCCAATACTCGTGGATAACTTAATTTATTGAGTTGGATGGTGATATTAATTGTCTCATTTATTCTTAACATTAGCCATTTTGTTGGAGGCGTAATACTTTGATTATATGGGCCTCTTGACTTAGCCCATATAAGTGACCTAATGTGACCTTAGCTTTATATATCCTCTCTTTTTGTCTACAGCCAGGGGTGTATGTGCGTGCAATAGAGGAGAAATGGTAAGGTAGTCGTTCTTGGTGGTTCGTTTGAGTGTTTAACCATTGCACCTCTTTTCTTTTTCCTTTGTGATATTGTTACCACCACCTTCATCTTTTGTGGAGGTGAAAACTAGTAGTAATCGGAGCGTTAAAGTTGTGGGTTGAAGCGTCATCGGTTGGTGTTTGTTTGTTTGATTAAATTGAGTCCAAATCAAAAAATTTCGAAGATTTCCGCAACAAATGGTATCAGAGCTTGTGTTGTTGAGAAATATATGATTTTTAGGGTGAAAAAGGGGCTGAAAATCTACTGAAAAATGGCTAGAAATCGGCATAAAAACTGGACAGAATTCTCGAAATTTCGAAATTCAACCTACCGAAACTGTTTTGGTGTTTTCCGGCCAAACCACAGATCAGGTGGAGAAACGGACACCACGACGTGCTCAGCAGGCGAAGGCGTACTTGGTATTCTGGCGCGTGGTGGTCGGCCACTACTCGTACCGCTTGGGCAGACGGTGGCTCGTGCAAGAGCATGGGTCGAAGTCCAACGATGTTGTTAGATTTCAGTTTCAGGAGATACATCGAAAATTCGACGCTTTTGCCCTTCGACGTCCGGGTGTCGATTGAATTTTTGTGTTGTTGCAATTGCTGGAAGGTTTTGGCAAATAGTAGCGGTCCTAAAGTGGTGAATTCTCGTCTCTCAATATTTATAAACCTTCAAACGTGATCCGCTCAGTATCGTATTCTTTCCCTTTTATTATTACAGTTATGTTATTTTGTAGGACAATAATTTATTTTTCACATTAGAATTCATCATGTAGGAATTAGGATGAAGTTGGGTTTAAGTTACCATGAAGGGGTAATCGTTGCCTGTTGTTAGATCTAATAACTACTTATTAATTATTTGTCTTGAATTTTTCGTGAATTTGTTGTCAATTATTTTTTCATTATTAGAATTGTACGTGATCTTAATAAAGTTTATTTGATTATTCTGTATGAATTGTGTCAGTACTTTATTTGGGGTCATTGTTAATTACATTTTGTGTTTTTGTGCATTTTTTCGATAAAATGATAACACATTTTTATTGCGTGGCAACTAATGGCCATCAACTACGTGCAAATCACCCAGTTTATCCAAGTCACCTTAAAATAATATTAAAACTCAATAAAAAAACATAAAAAAAACCCCTAGTCACCTTAATATGAACGATGTAATTCTTTCCCTTCTTCTCCGGCAGCTCCTTATATTCCTATTGATACCACGTCACCGGACAAAGTGATCATTTTCGTTCGGACAGATTTTGGAGCCTCAAGCATTTCAATCGCCAATGGAAAGTGTAGGAAGGACCCAAACGACACGGCTTTGCTAAATAATTGCACTGCTTGTTCTGTCGAATACGACGAGGCTTTGAACTCAATCCGCTCTCTAATGGTGCTCATCAACATCTGGTGCTCCTTCGCCGTCGTCATGCCGGACGGAGTTTTGGTACAAACCGGTGGCTTCAACGATGACAACCATGTAATGAAGATTCTTATGATTGGTAGGAAATCAAAAATGGTCTCGCACAAAGATGATGGTACGCCACTAATCATATTATAGATACACTCATTTCGTAATTTTGATAAAAGTGTTCATAATGTTGCTTTAGGATGGAAAGAGTCTCAATGAATTGGAAGTAGTTGAGGGAATGAAGTTGGACATATGCTATATTTCTCTGTACTTGTCCTTCCTCACAAATCAGAAGAATTAGAAATGTTAAGGCCTTGTTTAGTACTGATTTTAATCGAATTTTAATTTAAGTCAAAGTCAAACAATCAATATTAACTACATCTTTCATGGGTCCCACAACTTTTCAACCACACATTTCAAAAACTTCTATCACAATCTACTAAAAGTCTAATTTTAATTATCACCAAACACCCACTAAATCTCTCTACTATTGTTACTGACAATAAAATGTTTATTACTGAAAAAAGGACTCCTTCATTTGCTTGCTTGATCAGGAATAATTCATCCAATGTAATCATAACAAACATTGAGTTGATGATATAATTTACGAGAATCCAACACATTTAATGTACTAATATCCAACCAGTACATTGCGCGGGTAAAGACTAGTCATAGGAAAAAAAGGTGATTCTTTAATAGCATATAAAAATAAATCGTCTTTAAGTTAGGAACGGAAAGATAGTTCAACTGCTCCTTTAATTTAGGATGTGTTTGTCTCCCATTTTGGGAAGAAAAATNGTTACAAGCACAGTTTATTTAGGTCTTGTTTGTTATTCATTATTGTGTTGAAAATTGAGTAATTAATAGTATTTTTTGGAAAATGTGTGATTGAAATTTAAAGTAACTTTACTGATTTGTGTGTAGAATATTTTATTGGGTGAATGTGTGGTGGAGAATTTTACTGTAACAAATAATGTTTTGAAAAAATGGTAAACAAACATGGACTTACTTTTTAACTTTAATTTTTCTAATAGGGCCAACATGTGCGGCCCATTCACTATAGGGGCCAACATGAACTGATTTAAACCAGCCCATTAAGCTTTATCATATCTATCCTCATGCCTGCCACTACTCGTAAACCCACCACCGTACAACCCCACGGCGACACAGCCAGTAGCACAGATGACTCCGGCAGTTTCTTTCAAGCGTGATGGCCAGCTTCTGTACAATTACCGCATTCTGTTCTTCTGTTCCACTCAGTGTACGTTAATCAATCATTCGCATACATAACTTTTTATATTTGAATCAATTATTTTTTAATCAACTTGTGTTCTGTTTTCCAAATTTTCAATATTTCTTTTAATTTTTGGATCCCTGTATATGTATGCAAATCTACCGCTATATTTCTTTCTCCTATTTCATGTTTATGACCCACAATTTATTTTTCTTTTTGGTCTTCTGTTCTTTCCAATTGAAAATCATTGATTTATTGGGTCTTAAAATTAAGAAGCAACGAAATGTCTTGTAATTATGTTTATACATTGTCTGTTTACATGAAGATTAAGTTTTAGGATTATTCCTAGTTTAGGATGATAGTTTACAGTGTTTATGAATGTAAAAATGAATTCTCTCTTTCATTTATTGAATGTAAGATTAGTCAATAAATGCGATTTTCAGAGAAAGAATCTACACATCTGAAGCTAATGGGTGCGATAGACTTAAGAGTTACTTTAGTTTAGGGAGACATGCCTTGGACTTGTGATCCGGCATTAAACAACAACTCTATATTTAGCCTAAGTGTGTGGACTTTCACACAGGGTTGCAGGAATATGCTAAATCCTTTCCAACCCTAATTTTCTGAATGTTGAAAAAGATTAAATGATACTTGGAGGTGGAATTCTCTTAAAAACGAAATTTCTTTCTTGAATCGACGTCTACAAGCATAGCTTAACACAGTGTGTGTCTTTGCTCATATTTATCAACATCCAAAGACTTCATGGTAATGACCACTGGTCTTAGCATATTTTCTTGATGAGATGAACTATTCTTGATGTCTTAGACTCCATTTGGCAAAATTTATATATAATTTATAAATGGTCAAATTTCATTTTCAATCACACATTCCAATAAACCCATAAATATTACACCTTTATTCACCACTCATTTCTATCTATTTATAAATTAGACCTTTTAAATATTGTTGCCAAACAGAGGTTAATAAATTTCTGTGTTTCCACATTACTGCCAATTGCTATACATAACTAGCGACAGCGGAAAACGGTTTGATCAGCTTATGATTGACTTCTTTCGAAAATTTATTCTTAACATCACTGCAAGAAAAGTGATATTTTATCTTCGTCATTCAGAATAGATATAGCGGCCTCCTTAAATAACATTATTTAAGATGGCAACTGAGTTGTCGTAAATAAATTTATCGTTTCACAACGATTTGTAGCTAGTTCACCTTAAAAAAAAAAATTAATAAAATAATAAAATAAAAAATAATGATAATAATAATAATTTACTACTACCGTATTGCACGCATCGAAAATAATCCTATTAAATAAACTGTAATCCTCACCTCAAACATTTCTCTCTCTCTCTCTACAGTTCTCTCTCATTAAAATTACTCCAAATCCTTATTCCACTCAAGCTTAAATTTCTACGAATCATCACAAGAGGCTTGAAGTAATTCTCTCTGTATTCTCTTTCTTTTTTTAAACCAATCGAATTTCTGAACTATTTGCCTTGAAGTTGGTCGCCCTCATCACAAAATAATCCGAGCTTCTCCTAAGAAATTAGTAATAAAAGAAGAAACCACTCATAAGGCTCTATTTCTATTCAACTTCACCATCTAGATCTTGTTTCTTTAATTTCTATAGCTATTACTTTTGTGGGTTTTATCATTGTTATGCATATGTAATGATCATGTATAAATTGAATTTTTCTTCTACAGTTCGGGTTTCCTTTTTATTTTTTGTTTTGTAGTACCATTTATTTCTATTTTTAATGAGACAATGACACGTGTGTGTATACACACACATACATAAATGATCTACTAGTCACAGGTGCTTAACTTTTTCTAAACACGATTGACATTGCATCTCAATTATTTGGTGAATAAATTCATGATAGGTCGTTGGAATTATCTAAGCTTTTTAGAACACTACCTAATTCCATATGCTATCAACTTGGCAATACCTAAACTTGAACATGAAAAGCTTAGCCACCAAACTTGTGAAAAATGTACATGAAAGATGATTCAAACTCTAGACGTAAATTCTGTGAACTTCACACAACCATTTCATCTACTCATGAGAGAGATATCAAAAAAAAATTTAGAGAAAACTAGGCAATGATAAATATACTGATGATTGTCAATTGGTCCTTTGAGTTCACGTAGAACTACAATAGCATACTTTAGATCATAGTTTATAAAATTATTTGAGGTGAGGTGTGCCTCAAAGTGAGGCAGCAACAAAAAGTACTGAGGCGCCACCTACGTTAGACTCTTCAATTTCGGATACATGACATGGGTATAGATGGATCCCGGGCTTAATCCTTGAATTTAAAAGTGGACACAGTAGAAACATGGAAGGAAGATCGCCATGAGAGGAAGCAGAAGTTGCAGGAGATGCAAAGTGGTCCACGATTTTAAAAGCATACAATCTAGATTTTAAAGGCATGACACCAAGCCACTCCCTAAAAACACCTAAACTTATTAGTATATGATATTCTGAAGTACCCATATCCAAATTTTGGATTTTTTTAGCTGCATTCCCGTTCCCCAAGTTTTAGAAGAAAATTTATTCGAATCCTAAATATGGACCCGTACCTGATAGCTGTACATAAGTCCGAGCAACATAGAGCGCCACTTTTGTGGCTTTTTTGAGGAGAAAGTGAGGCTACACCTCACTCTACAAGCCTCATCGTTTATGAGTTTTCAGTGATTGAGCATACAAAAATGGAAGAGGCACTTTTTTTTTTTTTTGTTTGACCTGCTTCGGGAACTACCAAGTTTAGCATGGTATTATTAAGTTTGACTTGCTTTGGAAAACAATCAGTTCTAGTACATTGGTATTATAATATACCAAAGCACTACCTACTATATATTACTATCTATTATATTCTTTTTTTTCTGATCTCTTTTTTCTCTTTTTCTCTTTCTTTTATTCTTTTCATCTTGTTTGTTTCATCCTAGCTTATGTCTTCAGTTGTTTATTTTTATTAAGGACTTCTTTTTGCATTTCTATAATTTTAACTCTTCAATTTTGTAGTGTGGCTTACACCTCACCTCAAATACTTCAGTACCCGATTAGGCTTTTTAAACATGGGTCAGATGCCTGATTAGTTTATGTAAAGCCAAAACAAGGTTCAGATGCCTTTTTATGGAACTTATGTGCCAAGGACATTAACTTTCCTTGTGATGGGTAGTTAGTAATTAGAATGTACAAGCAAATTACTTATATGTTGGTTTGTACTCTGATTTGCTCATTCTTGAATCAATTCTAATTTGGCCCCATGAGCAGGGGCAGAGCCCATTAAGGCACATGCCCGCACTGGACTTTGGCCTGCCTCTGTTGCAATGTGCCCTTGCCCGCGCTGCGCTGGGCACAAGTGTCCAGATCAATGCCTATTAAATCAAGTAATTGTTAAAAAAATAAAAATTTGAACCCAATTAAAATAGCCCAACTAAGTTTATGCCCAGTCCAATACCTATAACTATCAATTAACTAAATGTTTTACAAAAAATTTAAACCCAATTAAGACAACCCACTAATATAGCCCAACATGCACCACCAAATGAGGCACAAAAACTAAACCTAATTACCTCATATTCAAGTTGCTGGCAACCCCTTTGGTATTTTCTGGCCGCCTCCCAACCCAAATCAATCTCAACCGTTGACAATAATTCAGCCGGCTCCACTCCATTGTACCTCCAAGCTGTTTACTGTTTAGGTAAATAATGATTTCATACTTTTCTATTTTATTTTATTTTTTATTTGTTGCAATTTAAATGTGAATTATATTTGATTATTTTACAATGTTGTATTTTGATTTTGAATTTTACCGAAAATTATTTTAGAATTTGGTTTTTTTAATTCTTTGGTAGGCAATTTAAGAATATATTTAGGGTTTTTAATTTTGAATTTTGCTGAAATGTCCATCTTCTTGTTTTATACTGTAACCTACTAATTAAAAGAAGGAAGAACTTTGCAAGGAACTATGGTAAGGTATAGAATAAATTATATCATTTTTAGTATTGTTTTGTTATTACATTCTTTCCATATTTTTACCTGGCTCCGCCCATGGCCGTGAGATCTCATTAATGAGATGATATCTTAATTTTTTGCTGGATATAATATTTAGTGATCAGTTATCTTTCTTAGTGTCACGTAACATACAAACTACTTATTTCCTATTAATATGAAAAACATTCATTGGTAGATATATGGAAGGAGAGCACAAATGGGCGACAGGTTTAAACTGCTAGGTCAAAAACAAAAAGAATAAGAGAATGGTCATCCAAGACTTAACCCCCTATGATCTTGTAACCGTATGGCTTCTTTTGATGCATTTTGCTTGACAAGTGTATATGTGGAAAGGAGTCAAAAGGACTACATTGGTGAGGAAAAAGATAAAATGCTTGCAAACAATTTCAAGAATTTTTAACTTGTTAATATTTCATGTTGTCCCACCTTTATTGTCGTTTTCTGGCCAGTCTCTCATACCTCTATTGACTATATATCATCTTCTTTTTGCTTTCTCCTCTATGTTGCAGGATTATTTTATTTGAGAATAAGGACTACGTGCTTTGGTTGTTATCCTACTTAAATAATTGAGTTCTAAAACTCCATAATATTATTTATGCCATTGTGTATTTGAACAAAAGTTATTAACAACAGTATTTTGATGCTCTATTCAGCTTTGAGTGCTCATTATTTTAATACATGTTTCTTAATATATTTTACAATGATCCTCCATGCCAATACATTAGACACGTACATTTATATGCTTTGAGTTATTATTCATCCTAAAAACGATTTAATAAAATGATGGCATTGTGCTTTTCTTCAAAAACAGATCTTGAAAAATATGACCTCCGGAGTTGAATCTATAAGGAATTTCGCTGTTCAATGTGCCATTTGTTCAAAATGGAGGCTCATCCCCTCAGAGGAAAAGTATATGGAAATTCGGGAACGCATCCGTAAACATCGCTTCATTTGTAAAAATGTCAGGGAATGGCGTCCTTGTATAACGTGTAATGATCCAACGGATCTTGCACAAGATGGCAGTTGGCGCTGGGCTATTGACAAACCCAGCATTCCGCAACCCCCTCCTGGTTGGGAAAGGAAAGTGAGAATCAGATCCTTTGGAAGCACTAAATATGTGGACGTGTAAGCACCCTAATTAATTTTCTCTTTTGTATATGTTTATGAAACAACCGCTTTCGTTTGTACGTTGCAGCTCACATGAATTTTGCCTTTTCACAATTTTTCACAGGTATTATGAAGCACCAACAAAAGAGCAACTGGCGTCTTTGGTAGATGTTCACAAGTACAATTCTGCACCATGTTGAAACTGCTGTTTGTGTTTTCACTTTTATTCCTTAAAGCCTGAATAGTTTATTCCTTTGTTTGTCTGCGAGTCTTCTGATTCGTCTTTTTCCAGTTATCTGGATGCACATCCACAGCATGTAGAAGAAGGTGTCAACATGTCGCAATTTTCTTTTGAGACCCCAGTCCTCAAAGGAATAATGTGAAGAGGTACAGCTTTTCCCATTTTTTTTCTTGTCAGTCGCATTGTAACAAAGATCTTTAGGCTATGTTTGAGGCCCATTTTTGGTTAAAAATAAGTTTTGTAATAGTGATTTTTTTTTGGAGAATGTGTGGTTCAAAAGAATGGGATTGAAAATGAGTTTAAGAAAAAAAAAAAAAAAAGAGGTTTTATAATGGAGCTCAAACAGGGCTTTAGTGTCATTTTATTACAAGGATAAATATCTCAAGAAGCAATATAATCTCAGTAATATCATAATCCCATCTGACCAGCATCCTCCTCTATAATGAGATAAAATCCTGCCTTTCAATTCCATATATCATGAGCTAACTGCTACAGCGTATGATATCCAAAGAATAAAATTGAATGTTTTCGGTAAAAAATTGCCCTGACGATAATAAAATTAGTGGCTGGAAGGGTTGATCATGCCAATGATATAATTAGTGCTTCTTTGGGGGCTGAAATTATAATGCGATAGAAATTGTAAATATCAATAGCATTACATTGTCTCAATTTATTTAAAAGAAAGCATAGTAAATCTTTGTGCATTTATTTCGTTGTGGATATTTGGTGCGGAAGCAAGAAAACTGTAATATTATTGTTTCTATTCATCTACATGTTAATCCAATCCTAAACATCTAAAGAGAGAGTTCCTTAGTTTTGATTAGCATATCCATTTTCAAATTCTATATTTTTTGTAATTTATAGTACAAATACCTTTGATATAGTATAACGAATTTGGGACTATATTTGGATTTTCATTTAAAATTTGACTTGTAGGCCAACACAACCAAGAGATGGCATCAAAGTTGGTAGTGAAGACAGTGGAGTGTTCCAATGAGCTATGAAGAAGACCAATGTGGCAATATCAACATTCACCATGTTTTCATACCCTTGTTATTTCTTCAGTTAGAACTGTTTTAACTATTTACTTTTCAAGTCTGTAATAAGTGAAAACACTTGAACTAGAATATGAGGATGTTTTGTTTGTTTAAAAATAGCTCTTGACTTGACAGTTGCTTGCTATGTGATTCTGTCCTGTTGTCCATTGTCAAATTACCGTGAATTGTGTAAAACTAAAAGTAGTGGTTGCCGCATATTCACCCCCCCGCGGTGTCATTCCCCTTATCTTCCCTTGAGTATGTTTATTAGTCTTTTCAAGTGTATAAAGTTTATATGTTGGTAAACATCATTTTTATGTGTAAGATCTACAACTTATAATCTACAAAATGCTTTACTAAATATACACTCCCCCTATTGTTCCCTTTCAGCCTCCCCTTGCCTCCCACCATTGTCCCATTTCCCTTAACTCAGGGTTCTCCTGAGTATGGGTGAAAGGAAAGGGGGAAAGATAGCAGGGCAGCTAAGAATGCAAGACGGAGGCAGCCCATAATGGGTGCTAGGCATGTACAGGGGTGGGGGGAGGAGGCGATAAAAAGGGAAAGATCCTAGTCCCCCTTCAATTTCTTCTGAATTATTTCCAAATGTTGTTTGAATTTTAGTTCCCAAGTTTTCTTCTAGCAAAGTCCCATGGTCGTGTCTTGATACGTCTCAGTTCTATTTGATACTGTAGCACTATTAAAAGATGTAACTTGTGCTACGTGTCATTTTGTTCCTCTTTTCTGAAAAAAGTGACACATTGGATTGCTTCTTTTGTTGCGTTAAACCCAGTTAATATAGACAGGTTCACTGTACTCCTATATTTATCTCTAGAGAAGTTTGTAAGGATTTGATTTAGTACAAGTACCTGTTGCATGTAAAAGATATTGTCTTACATTTGCTTACTTTACAGAGGTACTTTCTAAGAGATTTATACACTAAGGTCATGTTTGGTATGCTGTATTAAATAATACTGTATAAAATTACACAAGTTTTTAACTTTTTAAAATTCATCAATCACTGAATAGCCTGATGAATTCACTGAAACAAGCTTGGACTTCGAACCTCGTCCTCGGCAATCAAAAATTCTTGATCAGTAATGTAGAATGTAAGAGAAATTCAACTGTCATGCTATGTAACTGCACATCATTTACTGGCGTTGCTGGCCGTTGATCGGGCATTTGTAGTGGTCTACTAGGTTTATCCTCCCTTTAGGGAAGTAAAAAATTGCTCGAGCCTTAGTCATGACATACCAGAAGTGAGGAAAGGAGTTGATCAGCAGCTCCACATATAACGGCACCCTTGCTTTTTACATGCAGTAAATATTTTAGTGCTCTTTCGGTGATAATTTCGCCTGGGATGAGCATCGCTATACCAGGTGGATAAGGACATATGAGCTCCCCGCAGATTTTTCCAAGACTATCCTCTATGCTGATTTTTTTAGTTTTTTATTGCACAAAAGGCCTACCTTGGACTCAAAACTCGTGGTAATATCATTGAAGGGTGCTGAGCACAGGGCATCACCTGCTCGATTTTCTGTATCGTCAGTTGACAAAATTGGACTGCGTTAAGAAAGAAAGTAAGCTAAAATTTCGTTCTTTGTATTGTTCAATCCGGTCTAGAGTTGCAAAAAATGAGAGAGCCTAAAAAAACTGCGAAGGCAATCAAGAAACTTAAAATGATAAAATGCCTGGCTGCATTTTCATCTCATAGATGGATACCCATTGTTGAGATTTTGATAGTCGTTTACCCAATTTATTAAGAACTTCAATGAACAATATTGATTTGTTCCTTTGGTACACATTATTGAACACAACTCAAAACAATTTAATGAACAAGATTTTAACTTTTTTTTTTTTTTAATACCGCTGTGCAGTCATCCTCACCAAACATGTTATTAAGTGATTAGAAGAAATGCATCTTGCTAATAGGTGAATTTTATTATTTTTTATCTTTTTGTCCTTCGCCTTCTAAAGATGTACGATCAAATATTGCTCTCCCACAAGCATAAAGCATGGTTTTAAAACTCGTCTTCAATCATGACATAGAAACTAACTTTTACTGGAGTTGCATCTTTCTGTTTCAATCTTTAGTCCCTACACCAGTCCGGGTGGTGATTGTTTGTGAATTGCCAATACACAATATGGCGCTGTAATCTACCTCATTTTCATTTGCTGGAGTCTTTAGAAGTGTTGGTGGTGCAGATTATGGATCTGTGAGAATAGATGCCTTCATTGGTGAGGAGATAACGAAGGCTCAGCAGGGCTTCTGCTTGTTCTTCTACCTTAGGTTAGTTTCACTAAAAGCTTTTTAGCCAGACAAAGTATTACTAAAAATATTTATCTAAAACCCTTGCCAAACAGGCCTTTTTAAAAAACAACACTTCACAACCAGTCGATACGGTGAAATCTGGTGAAATGGAGTATGATGGCATGGATTTGCTCGTTATTGAAGCTTCACTGGATTACTTGTACAATTTGTCACCTCACTGATAATATTTAGTTTCTGTACTTTTGTACTTTGATTCTTCTTCATAGAATGGATCACTTCTTGAAGAATAGATTTCATTCTCCTATTAAACATATTAATCTGAGAGTCTATACTGAAGTCAGATTTGAGACATCTTATGCGAATAGGCTTCCAGAGATGTTACGGGCCAACGATCTTATTGGTGTAAATTATGAGATCAGTCAAGTGTAAAAATGGATTATATTTTTTTGGGTAAAGAATGTTGAGAGCAGAAAGAATTTGAGACATATTATTGTCAGTTGCATGTAAAAATCTTGTAATAGCCAATGTGAAATTTTGTCAACAAACAAAAGTTGCCTATGGTTCTAAAGTTCAGATGAAGTACAGCTGCTAGCAAGAGAGACGGGGGGAATTATTTAGAGAACATTATACGAAGTATCAAACCAAACAAATATCGAATTAAAGGAAGCCACAAGGGTAAAAGAATCACACCAACCCTTTTACAATAAACTGAGTATCAGATTTCCCAAAAAAACCAGAAACGAACACTTTTGGAAGAACACTAGGATAAGAGAAGAAGAGTCGAGAAAGGGCACCACTCAAACGGTGGAAAAGACGATATGAATGAATAGGGCAACCAAAGGCAATATTTATACATAAAGAGTCAGCCATTGATCAGAACATCATCTAACAGTCCAGGTGGCCCCTTCGAGAATAGAGGAAAAAATGCATTTGGGTTGCACTAAGTGCCACGCCATAAAACACGCTTTAATGTTTGGGCCCGAGTTTGGATCAGATCACGTTATTGGGCAAGAGCCTGGAGATTAGAAAACCGATTTTAGGCCTTAGCCCATTGTTTCATCATTGTCCCAAAGAGATAATTGGCATCACAGCCTAACAACCTCCATCTTGATGCCAATGAGTTTCCAAATATAACTAGAGTCTTCCAATTGGCACCAAGTAATACCTGCAAGCCAAAATTTAACCAGTATCAATGCTCAGAAGTGCCAAACATGATTTAATTTTGAAAGAGGCAATACCTTTGTTCCCATATATGATGAATTGAACTGTGTAGGAATTTTTTCAAGAAAGACAGATTCACTATAAATAATATCTCTAATAAAATGCATTTACTTCTATGTGTTTTGTTCTTTCATGAAAAACGGGATTCTTATACAAATGCATTGAACTTTGGCTATCAGAATAGACAATAACATGTTCAGTAAGCATATTTATTTCAGTTAACAACCCTTTGAGCCACAAGACTTCCTTTACAGCCTCTGTAACTTCCACATATTCAGCCTCTGTTGTTGACAAGGCAACAATGGACTGCAACTGAGATTTCCAACTTACACAAGTACCACAAAGAGTAAACATATAAGCAGATGTGGATTTTCAATTGTCTCTATCACCAACAAAGTCAGCATCATAAACAAAGCCTTTTAGTATCACCCCTTCATTGCAGTTTTTAAACTCTAATCCTAACTGGGAAGTGTCTTTAAAATACTTGAGAAGCCACTTAAGAGCCTCTCAGTGTTCAGGACCAAGGTTTGTCCATAAACTTACTTACAGTACTAATTGCATAAGCTACATCAGGCCTGGAACAAATCATAGTATACACGATAGATCCCACGGCATTAGCACAGGGAACCTTTTTCCATATGTCTTATAACAGATTCATCAATTGGGCATTGCTCTTTACTAAGTGTGAAATGACTGGCTAATGGTAATAAAACAGATTTTGATTCATGCATGAAGAATTTTGATAAAACCTTTTCAATATATGCAGACTGTTTCAAAGTTTAACATAGATTTGGATCTTTTTCTAACCATGTCCAAGCCAAGTATTCTTTTAGCATGATCCAAGTTTTTCATTTCAAATTCAGTTACAAACACATCTTTTATATCATTTATCTGTTTCAAATCAAGTCCAATTAGGAACATGTTATCAACATATAGTAAGAGATATAACACTTAGAATTCATTTTAAAGTAAAGGCAATGATCATAAGAGCTTCTTACAAAACCAATAGTCATGGCAAAATTATCAAATCTTTTATACCATTGTCTAGGTAATTGTTTTAATCTATACAAGGATTTTTTAAGCAGACATACAAAGTCAGATTTGGATTCATTTACAAAACCTTCAGTTTGAGATATGTAAATGGTTTCATTTAAATCATCATGTAAGAAATTTGTATTTACATCCATTTGTTCAAGTTCCCAATCATGATGAGTAACTAATGCAAGTATGATTCTAATAGTAATATATTTCACAACGGGTGAAAATATTTCATTGTACTTCACACCCTATTTCTATTTGAACCCCTTAGCTACAAGTGTGGTCTTAAATCTTAAAGGCTTATTATCATGACTGCCTTCTTTTACCTTGTAAATCCATTTACAGTCAACAATGGTTTTATTTTTCATTGAAGAACTCATTTCTTCCCTCATAGCAGATTCTCACTTACTAGATTGATTACAGCTCACAGCTTCATTATAGGTCTTAGGCTCTTTATAAGCAAGATCTTGATAAGATAAGACAGAGAAGGATAGATAATCATCATATCTAACAAGTTCACTTATGTTCCTTCTAGATCTGTCCCTAGCCAATTGATAGTCACTTAGACCATTTTTTTGACGGGGTTATTAGTCTCAGTTTGATACTTGCGTACTTTGATTTTTTGTTTCAATTTGAATCTGAGGGTGTGCAGGTTCAGGACCCCTTGATCAATTTGAACAGGATCAGACTGAGGTCTCAACTCCACCTGAAACCTTGTCACATAAAAGTTTCAGGGTCTGCAGACTTGTGTTTTACTAGACATGGCATTTCTTCTTCATTGAAGGCAACATCCCTACTTGTTATTTTCTTATACCCTCCTTGATCTCTAGCCTATAACCTACAACCTTTAATACATTCGGGATAACCTAAGAAGATATATTTTTGAGCTCTTGGCTCCAGCTTTTCCAGGTTTAGTGGGAATAGGTAGTACACCCCCAAAAACTCTAAGGTGAGAATAGTTAGGAAGTTTTCTAGGCCAATTCTCTTAAAGGGGTTTTACCTTCCAGTGCACTAAAAGGTGTCCTATTTACCATGTATGCTGCAGTAACAACATCTTCTCCCCACAAAACCTTATGCACTCCTGATCCCACCATCATACACCTGACCTTATCAAGAAGATCATGTTCATCCTTTCTAGAGGGACCAAAAAGTCGAAAAGTAACATATTTGTCAAAATTATAAAAATGTGACATTTTTTTAAATGATAACTCAAAAAGTGTCGATGGGTGCAATTTCCTCATCATATTATTTAGGGATCGCTTCATAACATTGAAAAATGAAAAACTCGTACAAGTCTTTTTATTTCATTTCGTAAATGAGCACAATTTGTTCTATTAAACAATTATGTCACGGATGGATTCCAAATCCTCACATCTTTTCGAAAAAATCATATAATTTTGTTCTTACGTACAAGAGAAGTAGGTCTTTAGGAAAATTCCATATTATAATGTAGCCTCAATGACGAATACTTTTCACATAAAAGGTAACAATTTGTTCAAAATTCCACAGTGGTCATTATCTATAGTGATCCATTCTAATTCCTTAGATTAGGATATTTCCCCACACTTTCACAACTATTTTGAAGTTGACCTAATTGAGACATCCACGTGCTCTATCCAATAGCATTGAATTGGTTCAGATATGTTATAATCTTGCATGGATGTTTCATGTTGTTGTCCTCATTTTGGATCACACGTTGGTTCAAAAACAAAATAAGTTATTCAAAGTTTGGTATGAAGAAAGTTCGTTGGAGGTCATATTTCTATTTGAACAAATTAAGTTTGAACGTGTTGTATAGATCGTCAAAAAAATGTTTAATAACTTGTCGAATAGTGTATTAAATTCAAGTTCGAATAGTGTATTAAACTCAAGTTCGAATAGTGTTAAAAGAAAAAAAAGAAGACTCAATTTAAAACAAGCTAAAACGTTGAAAATTCATGTTTATCAATATTAGACAAATGTTTTACGTTGAACTATTCTCTAATTTTGACCCATACAAAGTACCGATGGGGCCAACGACGTGTTAAGACTGAGAACCAGCCACCAATAATTAGGTACCAACCAATTGGTGTTGTTATAAGAACCAAATAATCTCTCAAAACGGGTTAATTGCAGTAGAGGTCACCCGACTTTCATTTTAATTGCAATTAGGTCATGAACTTCGATTTGTAGCAATCAGACCACTTAACTTCATTTTAATTGAAATCAGGTCACTAGCTTTAATCAATTGCAATTAGATCACTTGACTTCATAGTGATATACTTATTGGAGTGTTTTAAAGAGAATTCTTCCTGATTCAATTATGTCCCTGTATCTCTATTGCTCCAAAATTAATGAATGGTTGATTTAGAATTTTTGAGCGAAAGTGGTAAGAATCCTAACCATTAATTCTTTTCTCTAATTAACGTTTTTAGTTACCGTTTTCTCTTTTAATAAATGGCATTTTGTATGCGCATAGTGTGGCGAGTAAGTCTAAGTGGATTATCATGTCTGAAAACGTTAGTTTCAATGGCCAATTAAGCATGTTGCCAAATAAACAGAACGATTTAATCACAACTAAGCTGAAGTTAAGCGGCTAGCTTGCTGCATATTAAAGGGGTGTATTCAATTGAAACTTTTAATGACTTCTTGGGATTTAAAAAATTTAGGGATATTCAATGTAGACTTTTGAAGAATCTCTAAAAGTATTGATGTATTCAATTGAAACTTTTATAAATTTTTAAAAAATTTATAAAAGTCACGATATATTCAATTTAAAAAATTTTAAAATCTCTATAAATTTTAGGGTATTCAAATTTTTATGACTTTTAGAGACTTTTATAAAAGTCTCCATGACACTAACTTTTAAGAAAAAAGTACTAAAGTAAAATCTCAAATTTTTTCTCTCATTAATCACAAGATTTTGGAAGACTTTCACATTAAAAAAATAAAAAGAAATTAATATGTATTTTTTTAATATTTTTTTTTTACGTTTTTCCTTCTACGAACATTAAAGTTATGATTAAAATTTATTTTTTTCTACTGATTATATTAGTTTCTATTTTTTTTCTCTCTCTTATTGTTTATTTATATTTTTTACAAAAGAATTAAATTATATTCTTATAACTTTTTTTTTTCTTTTTTCTTTCATTTTTTTTCTGAAAAAGTATTTATTTATAATTAAATTATAAAATTTTATATAAACTAATTTATAATTAAATTTAAATATTTTTTTATTTTTTTAAATGTNTAATACTGAATATTAAATTTATTTTTTATATGTATAATAATTATTATTTATTTAATTAAGGTCTTAATTTTTTATTCTTTTGATAATATTTTTTTATTATACGGGGGAAATGGTAGGAGAAGGGAGAATTGTGAGATCAACTTGCATGTGATAATTTTATAATATTGCACTAGATTCACATAAATTCTATCTCAAATGAAAATTTTCCTAAGTCTTTTGATATCTACAAAAGTCAAAATTTATAAAAACATACAAAAGACTTCCATTAATTCCATATAAATCTCTAAAAAATTCATGAAATTCACATAAGTCATCACTTAAAAAAAGTCCATCAAAGTCTTCAATAGTTCCAATTGAATACACTCCCCTAAAGTTCAATGACCTAATTGCAAGGGTAAAATTGGATGACCGCCAATACAGTTAATCCTCTCAAGGTACCCTAAATTGTGGGGCACCTTGTGTAGCTATTGAAATGAAACAATCGTCCTTTTCACCTGTAATATTAAAAATTAATGGATGATTTTTAACCTCTCAAAACCCCAAAATTGTAGGGCACCCTTCCTTCGAAAGATAAGTGGAATTATTGCGTTATTGGTTGGGTTTCTCACTTTAGCTGGCTTTGTGGGATCCCATCATTTTGAGTTGTCAATAGCATTTGATTAAATTTTGGCATATTATTATCACCAAACAAATTGGCAAAATGTCAATCAGAAAAAACAGATATCCCTCCATTTTGATTGTTTTTTGTGTGGTGTTCTTTCTTCCAATCATGTCATACAAGGAGAGAGAGGTGTGTGTGTGTGTGTGTGTGGAAAACAAGAGGAACCCACTAACAAAATGGCAAAATCTTTTTAATATTTGGGGCCTCAATCAAATAGTTGGCATTGATCCATATTTATACAAGAATGACAAGTGATTAGACATTTTCTAGCTTTGTTAAGTGCATCATAAGGATAAAATCAAAGCCATCTTGAGACACCATGGCCCATTTGGGTCTCCAAAGGGTCAAGCAATACATGCATGTAGAATCACAATATTTGAAAACTTAATACGATAGAGTTGGATTCTCTTATTTTCTTAAAATTAGTTTTCGACACGTCTCTTTTTAATGCAGGTCAAATATATTTATTTATTAAATCAGTATGTACATAGATTTCATAAATGAATAGTAGTAATATTTGTTGTCGACTGTGACACCATGTTCAAATACTTAATTTTAAATTTAAATTGGTAGATAAGAAATATATTTGTTTATTTAGATTTTGTCTTTAATACCTCTCTTCACGTGCAAGACGAATTTATTTTTTTCTTATTAGAAATTCGAAATTTACAAAATTTTATCTACTCTAATACTATATGGAAACATCTTATTAAAAGCTAACCTAGTAGAGTAAATATATTTATTTCTACTAATTTAATCTTCAACGCTATCTTTTACTTTGACTAAAGAATAGGAGAGACAAGAGTGAAGAATTAGAATACATTGTTGTGGTTTGTTATTGGAAATCTCATCTTGCAAACTCAAATTGATGCTTATTTATTAAGCTCGAGTGTGTTAATATCTAGTGGAGAAACCTTCTTTATTAATTAATGCTTGTTTAATTTTTAATTTTAATCACTCAAACAATTAGATAATTTATGTTGCATTATTTCCATGTTGTGTTTTGTAGTTACGATTTAAAAAAATGAGTAAATAATTTCCCTCGTTGAATAAATTCTCGATTCAAAGTTCATTTCAATTCATTCATAAAAATTTCATGGAAAAATATATATAGGGATTGTATTTTTCAATTCATTCATAAAAATGATTCTCACTTGACTTAAACTGATTGATCGAAATTTCTTCAGATATATGGGAACAATAAATGGTAATAGTGACCTGGATCCTCTGAGATGGAAGAACTCACAATGGCGTAAATTGCTGGTTTGTT
>CAIGRB010170756.1:12042-23294 GCA_903798255.1 Fraxinus quadrangulata | reverse complement strand
ACTTGCGAAATTTCAACGAACAACTTGTATATTCATCGAATGGATCTCAAGATAGCATTCTTAAATAGGGATCTAGATGATAAGATTTATATGAAACAACCAGAAGGATTTTCTCTACCCGAAAATGAACATAAGGTGTGAAAGTTAGTGAAGTCGTTATATGGTTTAAAGTAAGCACCTAAGAAATGACATGAAAATTTTGACTTAACTATTAATTCGTTTGGTTTCATAAATAATAGTGTAGATAAATGTTTATATTCTAAATTGTGTGATAAATAAATAATCATTATTTACTTGTATGTTGATGACATTGATTATGAGTAATTACATGGATGGAATCAAAGAAACGAAGAGGTTTCTATGTTCACATTCAAGATGAAAGATCCTGAACAAGTAGATATCATACTAGGTATTAAAGTTACAAAAATTAGTAGGGTTTCCACTTGAGTCAATCACATTATATTGAGAATGTGATTAAGAAGTTCAAACATTTGAACATAAAAGAATTTAATACTCCCCTTGATTCAAGTTTAAAATTTATAAAGAATGATGGAAGCGAAATTGCTCAATTGGAGTGTGCGAGTGCTATAGGAAGTTTTATGTATTCAGTTCAATGCACAAGACCAGACATAGCATTTGTAATTAATAAACGTAGTAGGTTTACTAGTAATTCGAGCAAGGAACATTGGAAGGTCATTGGAAAAGTTCTTGGCTATTTAAAGAAATCAAGAACTTAGGTCTACAGTATTCTAAATTCCTAGCTATATTAGAACGATTTACCAATGCTAATTGGATTTTTAACACGGGTGAAAGTAAATCGATTTCAGGTTGGGTGTTTGCTCTTGGACGAGGTGGTGTTTCTTGGAAACTAAAGAAAAAAACATGTATTACATACTCAACTATGGAATCTGAATTTGTAGCGTTATCAGATACCAGGAAAGAAGTTAAGTGGCTTAATGATCTTCTTTATGAGATACATTTGGGACCCAAGAACGCATCTTCAATAATTATCATGTGTGATAGGCAAGCTACATTAGCAAAGGCATACGATGAGGTATACAATGCAAAATCTAGACATATGAGTTTAGGACATAACTACATAGGGAAATTAATCAAGAGTGGAATAATTTCCCTAAATTATGTTAAGTCAATTGAAAATCTAGCAGATCCCTTAACTAAATCTCTAAATAGAGAATTAGTAATATCTACTTCGAGTATGATGTAGTTGAAACTCTTAAAATAAAAGATTCACCAATGATGGCAACCCTATCTGTTATTACATAACAAGTAAATTCACATATTCAAATGGTAACAACAAGTCATTCGATATGTGAATAATTTCAACATTATAAAATCTGCAATAACCTTATCATAATAATATAATGTTGGTTGTTACTTAAATGAGGGTTGAACTTTAAGTTCTTAATGAGTTTAGTACCAAAGTATAAGTATCTCTAAAAATAACAAAGATACAGGAAGAATTTCACCTACATGAACTTTGAGGTGGTACCGCCTCAATAAAGAGTTGGAGTTTCTTTTTTAAGAGTTCATTGAATAGGATAAGTGCAAGGCCATATTAGCGTTAAGCGAGAGTGAATAGGTTGAGAACATGTAATAAATGTGTGTGTGTTTTTACCGGCATTGTAACAAAGAGTAATTGGTTCAAAACTTTTACGCTACCTTTAATTTCGACTTTACTTTGTTTTGATTTACACTATAATTAGATTCAAATCGAAAGATATCTAATCCTTATATATAAGTATTGTATATTTTGAATAGGAGATTTTATTGAATATTGAACAAGTGGGGAATTGTTGAAATTGTTATTCAAAAATCAATTAATTTGGTCTATGCGACCGCATGCCTTCATCGCATAGAACATGAAGGCATGTGGTCGCATGTTGGCTTGCAGGGCTTGTACGCTCTGCCATTGAACAACCTATGCGGCTGCATAGATAGTTAAAAACAAGTCGTTTGCTGGTTTTTTGAAATTGAAATCTAATGCTTTTTGGATGGAAAATCACCATTCTTCATCATATTTAGCACAATTTCGCGTAATATTGATTGAGATCCATAAGTAGATGTCTAATGATCTATACAAAATAATTGAAAACTAATTTTTGAGATATCATATTCCATTCCAAAAAGAGAAAAGATAAAAAAAACTCTCATTTCATATTCAGAATTCTAGTTTTATGTTCTAGAGTTTCGTAAGAATTACACTAGTGTTTAAGTGTTTATTCTTTTTCAAGTCTTGATAAATCCTTCAAAACATTTGTCAAGAGTCCCTTTAAACATTAAATTCAATCCAAGCAAATATTATTTGAGAACGGCGATTACGTATTTGAGCCTTCAACTTTATTCTGATTTTTCTTAATTATTATATTATTTTGTTTCTTCCCAACCCATGTGTGGAAGCATTAATTCCAACAGATCTTAATACAGTCCTTGCTTAAATGCACAACCGTTCCTGTTGAATCTAGGGAAAATCTGCCTTGACTCCATGCACGTGTGAATGAGCAATTCGTCTGCTGTTATTTTGTTCTTTTGCGAAATAATACTGGAGCAGCTAATGCTTTTGCTGCATCTGTGCAATGTCTGGTCAATCAGAAGTTCAATACCTTTGTGTCCTAATAATTTACCACCCAATATGCATGGTAATAGAACCCCTTACGTGGCCAATTTTTCTTCCTTCCAAGTATTTTATATTTGATTCGATACATAACAGTTAAGCATGTTGGCCCTATGGGACCCTCACGACTTCAATTTTAGAAACCGTCATATCCTATATGGGGAGGCACATTGCTTTGAGAACAAGAACCCATTTTAGGGACTACTTTAGGCTCCATTTGAGCTCTATATTTTAATAAATAAATTTTAGAATAGTAATTTTTTTGGGTTGTGTGTGGTTAAAAGGTAGTTAAATTTTAAATTTATGTGTAAAATTATTTTATTAAAAAAAATGATTAAAAATGAGTTTTTAGAAAATGAGACTCAAATAGGAGGTTAATAGTTTTTTATTTTTGATATTCTTATTGTAATTTTATATATATATATTTTTTTTCATTTCAATAGGGTTTTGCTTATGGTATTCTTCACATTAATATTTTAGTTTAGGATTTTACCATAGGAATAGTGAGATTTACTTCTAATTAAATTCTATAGCATTTTATGAATAAGACCATATGTCTTTGAGAACAGAGGTGGTAGTGTTGTGGAAGTGTTTGTGAAATTCTTATAATAAGAATTATGTAATAAATAAGAACGATATTGAAATAATCTTGCTTTACATATATTGAATAATAATAATTGTACAATATCTCTATATTTATAGGCGAGATAACTCCCTACTTCTACTAATATTAGGAAACTAAAATAAGGAAACTAATAAAATCAAAATTTAGAAGAAATTAGAAATTCTATTCTAGTAAATAAAAAAATTAGAAATCCTATTATAAACTAGAAATAAGAATAAAAAGATAAAACATATTATAACTAGAAAAGAAAATTAGAAAAGATAAATTACAATTGTAGTAGGAAATTACTATTTATGATTATGTACTACATCAAGACTTATGAGATGGAAAAATTGGAGTGTTATCAATTACATGTCTTATTTTTGGTGTATATAAATGAATGAATCTAAATTCTCGATATTTAGCATGAATCAATGCACGTCCAAGAGATAATTTTTTGGTCTATTATGAGTGAATCAATAAGAGCCAAAAGGTTAATAGTAAATTACAAGTTAAGACGTTTTCGTACATGCTACCTTGCATTACATTAAAGAAAAAACAGATTCAGGTAGGGATGTTAACGAGTCAAGTCGAAACTCAAAGTTCCAACTCAACTCAACTCGAGTAAAAATGGTCGGGGCTTTTTTTTCCCCCGAGCCGGCGTACGATTTATTTATTTTTTAACAAGGCAACACGCAGTAGTAGTTGTTGCTTTCAATAACATGCAGCTATTGATTTGATTTTTTTTTTTTTATAAATGTTCAGCTCGTCACGGATCGAAAATGGCTGAGCCACACCGGCTGGCTCGGGCTGGGCTCGGTTCTACTGAGCCGCGAGCCGGCCAGACTCGAGCTTTTCTCAGGTTGTCCGAGCACGACGAGCCAAATTGACACCCCTAGATTCAAGTTGATTAAGCATCAGTAGAAGAGCTCAAGGGGCCCTAGCCGTGAAAATGTTGAGGCAAAGTAGGAGAGTTAAGCTTTACACTTATCCTTCCATTAGTATTTCAAATTGAATCTCTATTGACTTTTGGTATGTTTTTGTGTTTCAGGATGAAACCTTGAGTAAACTGATGATTAATAAGAAGAAAACGAGGGAGTCGACAAATTTCGGAGACAAAAACATGACAATTTCTCTTGAAGACGAAATCAATTCAAGAATTTCTTGGGTCGGAAGCAAGAAGAAGAAAGAAGAGAATTCAAGATCTTTTGAAGAGATTCGAGAGTTCAAGCCTTGCCTTATATTTTTCTTCACTTATTTTATTTCCAGCCTTCCAGGTAATATATTCTAATTTCAATATGGATTTTTGTAATTCAACTATGTCCGGCTAAGTTTTCTATACTTCGATGACAATAAAACCTTGTTTTTGAAGCTTTAATCTTAATATCACGTTTTGGACATTAAGCGCTTGGTTGATAATGATTGCTATTTATTTATTGCTTTCAAATACTTGATAACCTTTTGATTTAATTAGTTACTTACATTTAGGCTGAGAGGTCGAATAGGGTTAATAGCACATATTAGCAATTATCGTAAAGTTCGATATACAATAGAGATATACAACTATTATTTGCGTGATCATTGATTGAATGTTCTAGTTTTTCATGTGTTTGACATTCTCATATCCTTTATTGTGCTTGGTCATCATGACACCATGATAGCGAGATCAAGAACTCAGGCTACAAGATGCTTGTAACAAAACCATTAACATTCTAAGGCTTTTGCCATAATCCCACTAACAAGAAATTGCACTCCACCAAATGGGGAGAAGAACTTCATCCCTAGTAAGTCACCTTACAACTCTATAAATAATTGTTTCTGGCTCATATGTACACGTATTTAGTTACCCTAGTTGATACTCAGTCAAACTTTTTCATAACAATCCTACTCTTTCTTTGAAATTCTTTTTAGTTATAGATCGTCAAAGTATCACAAGTTACGTGGTACACAAGTTTAGTCAATCTTAAACAAAATACCATCCACTTATTGACCATATATTTGTGAATCTAGGATGCTTGAATGTAAAATACTTAGAGAGTGTTTGGTGGGGATTAAAATTAGATTTTTTATGAATTGTAATAGAAGTTTTTAAAATATGTGGGACCCATAAAAGATGTAGTTAATATTGATTGTTTGACTTTGATTTAGATTAAAATCAGATTTTAATCCGACCCAAACATGCACTTAATAAAAAAACTTAAGTGGTTAGAAAAAGAAAAAGAATGAATGAAGTGGATGAAATTGTCAAAATAATAATAATAATAATAATAAATTGTTAACATTCCAAATTAAATGATAAGAACCTAATTTCTCAGGGTTTCGTAGTTTTGTATTTTAAACGTTTCCAAACACAAGTTGCTCAAGACGAAAATAAATTTTAAGAGAGAAAAAATAAACTATTTTCTTGAATTATACAACAAAAAGTTCCCAAAATATTTTTCGACCTGCCTGGGGCGCACTTGTCCTGAGCCAACCTCGCAGATCACTAGTTGCTAGCCAAGTTACAATTGAAAGGGAACTATGATATAAGCAAGTCATTTCCCTTCTCTTTTCCCACATTCTTTAAATGGATATGGTTAAATTTAAATATCTGCACTTTGAAGACTCATTTAAATTAATCATTCCCCAATGTTAACTATCGATCAATAATCACCTCATTTCAAACATTATTCAACTCTATTAGGAAAAAAGGATATAACTCTTCAATCCCTTTGTTTAAGACCTGCATTTATTTAGAAACAATAAATGCGGCTTTTCTCCATTATTTCTTCTTTATTGCCTTGTTATTGTTACGCATTAATAGAGGAATGGTGCTTCTCACCAAATAATAGCTTCTCAATAGTATCCGACATTAAGACTTGGATAATAACCTAAAGTTCTACCTATTATATATGGACGCTCTCGAAAAGGTTTCTGCTTTTGTTTTTACTTTTCGTAGAAGAGCTTCTTAAAGAAAAACTCGTTTGATATGACTTTTGAAAAATTAAAAGTAGCTTTCGAGATTCAAAAACAGTTTTTGGATTTAATTGGCTACTTTTATGAAATTGCTTCTTCTAGTTAAAAGAGTTTTCAGAAGAAGCTAATCTAATATGATTTCCTCTAAAAGCACTTCTGATTTAGGAAGTTCTCTTAAAAATTAATTTTCAAATAAAAATTAACATAACTTCCTACAAAAGGTTTTTATAAGAAGTAAAAGGAAAAGGAAAAGTCATGCCGGACAAGCCCGAAGCTAACTTAGCCCAACTGCCTCTAAAACTCTTCTAGTCAGGCTAAACACTTTCAACTTTTTAGTTTTAGAAGTAACTTTCGCTCTTCAAAAGCCATGCCAAACAAGTCCTAAATTCCAGCCAACTATATTTCTCAACAAAAAATGCTTAAATAAATTTAATATTTAATGAATCACCAAACTCCACGTTTATGAAATTGGTTGTTAGAAATGCACACCACATAAATATATATGTATCTCTTATACTCTGGAAAACTTCCCCTATATATATTGCTAAAGAGACACCATAAACAGAGACAACTTTTTGAGCTTTCGGTTTGACTGTATCCAATAAATTTACACGTGCTTATTTGTATTGAAGATTTTATACAAAATATCACCTATATGAGTACTCCAGTTGGATTGAGAAAAGGTGCATGGACTGAAGAAGAAGATAAACTTCTCAGGAAATGCATTGACAAGTATGGAGAAGGGAAATGGCATCGAGTTCCTATCAGTGCAGGTATATATAGCCTCAGTATACATGCCACCACGTACAAAACTGGACGAGATAATATATATTTTTGGACTTCGTTTTGAAGAGTTTGTGTTTGATTTTTGTAGGGTTGAACAGATGTAGGAAGAGTTGTAGGCTCAGGTGGTTAAACTATCTGAAGCCAAATATCAAAAGAGGCAACTTTACGCCGGATGAAGATGATCTCATTATAAGGCTTCATAAGCTTTTAGGCAACAGGCAAGCCAGTTTTTCTTTTTTTTTTTTTTAGAAATGAGGACGGCACCTCTGAAACTTTATTGATGAAACCTGACATATGACGGAGGAATACCGTGATACTCAAAATTACAATACAACCAACAATTAAAACTAACTAGAATCTGAAAGAATGAGTTCCAATACTATCAAGTCTAATACAATCAAAAGAACACTTGGAAAAACTATCACTAGAATCAAAAAAAGCCGAGGTACCATCAACCCCTTCCTTTGCCAAAGAGTCAGCTACTTTATTTGCTTCTCGATAAAATTAATGATTTATAGCATAAAATCATCTGTCTGTTTGGTTTGTCCGGTCGATAGTTTTATAGCATTTTCTCAGACGCTTGTACTTACTAGTCCCATCATATGGGCCATGTATCGGTGTGAGAATATTTTCATTTATTGTCAAATGAGAAATGCGCATGCATCTTTCAACCTTTGGAGCATTTCCAAGCAAGGATGCGCCTATTAAGGTTCCAGTGGGGCCCCCACTGGACCCTTAATTTTTGAAATTACGAAGAAAAAATTAAAAATAAAAATAAAAATGCCTACATAATTTAAGCACCTAATTTTTAATCCAAACCCAACAAAGTAAGTCTAATTCCCATTGAACCATGATCTTAGGTCCACCCTTGATTCCAAATCATGTAGGCACGCAGTGAGATCTTAGTAAATAAAGTCATGTAGACATGTAGTATTTCCAACTTATAAGTTTCATAGCATGTTTGATTGTGTTTAAAAGTTATTTTTTTCTAAAATGTATGTTTCTTGGTAAATTAACTTTATAACTTATTTTGCTAAATAAGTAATTTACTTATTTTAAGCACAACCGAACATGAACTACGAAAAAAAAATTAAACATATTGTGTATTGTGATGTCCAATCTTGAGAATACTACATATTAAACATGCCCTAAAAGTTTAAGCTCGACTTCTAATGGCCTACACCTCTCCATGTTGATGCAGATGGTCATTGATTTCCGGTAGACTTCTCAGAAGAACTGCCAACGATGTGAAAAACCATTGGAACAGTCGTCTTCAGAAGAAGGTATTGGCTCGAGAAGAAGGGAAGAACCAAACCCAGAAAACCACCAAAGCCACAATCTTGAAACCTCGACCTAGGACCTTCAAAAGAATTGCACCCTTTTCGTCGAGAGAAAACATAACAATCGAACCAAATATTTTGATAACCGATCAAAATTCAGAAAGTCTATCTCCGTCATCATCATCAAAACCAGTAGAAGATGAATGCACCCAATGGTGGAGTAACTTGTTCGATTATGTCAAAAATGATGGAGAATATAAGCCAAGATCCAATGCAATATCTTTAGAATTGCAGGAAGAAGACGATTTCTGGGATGACTTTTCTCTTGACAAGGACATTTGGCAACTTCTTAGTTCTGAAAATAATATAGTAATGCAGTAGAGTCCATTTATGAACTTTCCCATTTTGATGTGTCTATTACTTTCAAGAAATAAAAAGATGAATTATTGAAAGAAATAGACACATGCATTTAGTTTGCACGTTTTGGACTATTCCAGAATTCTTCTGGTTAATAAGGCTCCTTGTTTCCAAATTTTCTTATCATCATAAATGGCCCTTAACGTATGACTCTTCTATGGAATCAGATCTATAGTTTTAATTTTGAACTGTTACAATCCTATACAGATGTTTGAGTGCCAAATTGGTCATTTCCTTCATTTTCAGTCAGATTAACTGTTAAAAAGTCAAACTTTCCAATAGAAAGACGGTTATACCTTTAGATTTAAATAAACGAAAAAGGGAAATAAGAATGGAAATAAATGTAAATTAAAAACTAAAGATTATTCGTCTTCCTCCAAACCTTGAAAGGTATCATCTTTTAGTGGGTTTGGTAGAGATTCAAATCGAATTAAAATTAAAAAACTAGTCGTTATTGTTGACTTTTATTAGACGTGTGAAATCGAATAATTACTATATTTTCAATTTTAATTGGCTTTTAAGCTATACCGAACAAGCCCTTTAGCTTAAAGATTATTTATCCAAACCTTGGCAAAGTTGTTAAGAAAACAACAAACATGTCTGATCAATCTGATGCTCAAAACAAGTCTTCGGAGCAAGACGTTAATAGTGTTAGATTTGAGGAGGCTACAACCTACTTTCTTTTATGTAGAACTAGTCTTCATCTATGTGATAAGAGTAGTTTATACACTTATTTGGAGTCTGAAATATTGATATTTGGTATTCATTTTGACAAAATATATTTTAAATTATTGTATTTTATGTTATATATGTAAAACTCAATTGTTGAACGTGAAATTGAAAGAAAAAAGTGAAAAATGACGAAGTCCAAAGTTTGAGAATCAAATTGTAAATATTCAATTTTTGATTCTAACCACAAGAGATACTTTAAATATTGCTATGAGAATATTGGTTACAACTAGAAGTCAAAAAAGAATTACATATATCAAAATTATCAAAATCAATTTTCAATCGCATAAGTTATATTCCAAATTTTTAGCCAAAATTTGAGACACAATTTTGGCATAGTAAACATTCGAATTGGAAAATCTGTATCTCTAAAAACGTTGTAATTCTTTGAGTTATCTTTCCAACACACTTTGAATCAGTTCAATCGAATATCAAGAGAGAAAATTATGACCAAAATACTGAATGCAACAAAAACATGCACGCTTGAAGGCAACTTTCCATATTGAACTGGAACTCTTTTGAAATCATCTTGATGTGATTTTCAACCAATTTTCAACTCCTATAAATACCTAATATCAGAATATATATTAGACACATCTCATGTACATATTATACTTCAATATCCATCAATTATTATCATCAAAAGAAGAAAATTTATAGTTTTTGTGAGAGAAATGAAGAGGTCTTGTAAGAATTTAATCAAATTAAAATTCAAACTTTATTTTTGGACAAAGAAGAGAATGCGCAAATGGAGATTCATCAAGAAATCATTGTTAATCTTCTCAATTTATAAAAAATTCGGATTTATGTCTTTCCACTTAAATATGATTTCTTATAATTTTGATATGTTATGTTATTTTTATACATTGTTAGGATGATATGAATCCTTATTATATTCTTTTTATTTTTTAATTAATTATTTTGACTCTAATTCGATTTGATTTGCGGATGTTTATTATGGTTTTTATCATTTTTGTCGAATTATTGTAGTTTTACGTACTAGCGAGGTATTGTCCGAGGAGGATTTAGGTCTAAAGGGTAACAGTGTGAAAAAACTTAAAACATTAATTAAGAAAAGGTTTATATTTTTATTAAATAACTATTTTTAAAAAGAATAAATAGTGAAAAAAGAGAGAAACAAAAATGTATCTTCTTTATGACTCGTCGCACCGCCATTGCACCCCCACACTACCCACCTCAATTTTCCCTCTCGATATGAAACTTGAGAAGGAGAAATTCACCTTTGTTTTGTTGAAATGAGGGACACGGACTATGGGATTTTTCCTGAAGAAAGAGAAAATGAGGGGTGATGGTGGGTCTTGGTCGTGGTGCCATGAGGACGATAAGTTTTTTCTCCTCCTCTTTAAATGTTTTTTATAAAATATAAGCATTTTTTTTTTTAATAAATTGTTGTTCATATATTCGTTCATAATAGCAATTTTGATATTTTAACCTTTGTAAATACTTTAACAAGCCTAAGCCTGTTTTTCTTTAAAATATAAATTATTTATAAACACTTAAATCACTTTTTATTCACACTTTTCAAAGAACCCCTTAATATTATCTATTTATCTACCACTCATTTATATTTATTTATAATTTAAACCAAAAACTAAAATATTGGAAGGAAACAATCATTGTGGACTAACTTTGCTAATTAATGAAAAATTAGGAATAAAATTTTAACTTTCGGCGAAGGTTGGAAATTGCTTGTTTATAATTCAAAGGTCTAATTCAAACTTAATCATAACAACACATTTAGCAAGACTCACACTATTACTCAGTATCCACAACTATTTTGTGTCACATTTTAATTTTAGGAATCAGAAGATATGAAAAATGCTTGACA
>CAIGRB010170750.1:47354-64942 GCA_903798255.1 Fraxinus quadrangulata | reverse complement strand
AAATGGATTATTGAAATAATGTATAATTAAAAATCTATTTTTAAAAAATTAACAATTGTTTTTGACAAATATTATGCATACTTCATAATTTTGACATGCGTGTGGTTTTTATCACAAATATTCATATAATTTAGCTTGTTTGGTTTAACTAAAATTTTCCTAAATAAATTTTCTTAGCCAAAACCGCTTTCAATTACTTCCGGTCTATACAAAATCTCGTACTGGAAAATCAATGGAATGTGAAGAGGGAGAACGAGCCTCGTCACCGGCGACGCCGTCACCACCGTCTGACGATGGCAACTCGGTGGAGGAGCAAGTGATGAGCGATGTTCACCTTGGATGTCCCCCAAATCACTCTGCCCCCCATATCTCCTACTTCACTATCTTACTTCCACCACGTAAGAGTTTTACCTTAGTCAATCATTATTCTACTTTAATTGTCTAGATGTTAATGCTGAGGCGATTTATGTTCTTGCTAATGTTAATCAGAAGAAAGAATTTGTTGTGATTTTTGTTGGGGATGGATGACACTTCATTTAGAGCAAGTGTATTTGTTGATGGAAATTTTGTTTCTGAATTATTGATGGGAATTGTGTGGATTTAGAAAATGAAACTATTGAGAGCTCTCTCCGAGATCAATGGAATTCAATGGGGGCTAAAGTTTGTAGCTTGGATGAAGATGGCGATCTTATATTAGCTCGGCGAAAAAGTAAGTTACTCTCAAAAAAAAAAAAAAAACACAAAGTATTGTCATTTTGTGTGTTTCCCCTTTTTTCTATTATGTTTTTACTCGTTTTAGTAGTATCCCAGAAAAATAATTATGTTTCTTGATCAAGTGAATATGTTGCAATCCGTGTAGGTAGGTGAAATATCAACAATGGATTTCAATATTGGAAAATCAGTATTATTTAGGTGCACCAAAGTATGTTAGTTTTCATGAATATGGACTTCATTGAAGATAAATATAAATCAATTGACTTTGAGGGGTTTCTCAATTGGTAAGGTCTTGGTTTGCTCCTCAATGGCCACCAATTCGAGTTCCCTCATAGCCATTGAGGCGAGTATCCGGTCGTAAACTTCAGAGTCTCGTGGAATTAGTCGAGATGCGCGCAAGCTGCCCGAACATCCACGTTTATCAAAAATAAAATTAGTGAGTGAGTGAGTCTCTTCGGTTTACAATTTTGGGTAATCTATCAATGAGTCAAATGTTTTAATTTCTAACCATTGGATGGACATTTTCATCTCAGTATCAATTGATAGTGTTGGGGTAGGTGCCTGACTGACCTTGGTGTGAACACTGTATTTGGATCCACAAATGTTGTGATAGAAGTGCCTCTTGTGTTTTCACAGGACCTCTGAACGACTCCATAGTCCCTCCCAAGTCAAAGAAAAGCTAACTGATTAATTTTAGTAATCATTTTTCCAATTCGCAGAAAAATCCCAGGATTATTTTGTTATCAGCATCCAGCATAACATCACTTCATCAATTCCAAGAGTTGGTTTGCAGGTAATAAGATCAAAGTCCCATGAGTGTAATTATTTGTTTGATTTCATTAAACATTCCCTTCGATTCAGCTCTCTCTCTCGCTCTCTCTCTCTCCACATCTTCAATAGATGAACAGGTTATCGTGTTTTAACAATGATGCATCAGTATCAGCTTTTTGCTTAATGAATAAACTCATATTGTTGTTTCCTGTCTTCTTCATGAAATTCATTGGTCTAACGAGCTTTATATAATGCTCCTTCTTCGTTTATGAAGCAGAATTATATGAAGCAGTCATTGGTTTAACGAGCTATATCTATCCATTTTCTCTTTTCAGGTCTGGAGAGCAGAATTGGTATTAGCTGACTTTGTGTTGCATATGATGTATAAATCATCTGCATTTCATGGAATTGTGGCCGTAGAACTTGGTGCTGGCACAGGTAAAGGTTCTCGTGCCTAGTTAAATGGTTAACTTCTCTGCTTATATTCAAGTTGTGATAGGGTTTGGAGTTAGTGATTCATGAAGAAACCTTTACAACTCGTTTTGCAAAATGCCAGGGGAAGTTTCTATTGATATGTTCAAGTTTTCTCCGGATTATGAATCTTAAAACATTATTAGTGCTTGAATGACAAGGTTTTGTTTCATTGTCTTTCCCAGGGTTGGTTGGCATGTTACTTGCACGTGTTGCTAAAGCTGTCTACATAACAGGTGTGACATTAATTAAATCTGTGAAATAAACAAAGTGATGTATTTTCTTCGTATTATATTCTTACTAACTTTTCTGCAGTGCCTTGACAAAATTATTTGACTAAGCATACCTTTTAAAGCCAACCAAAACTGGATAAAGCTGAAACACGACTGCTTTGAATCATGCTGTTTCATGTATGAACATGCATGCAAAGTTTTATGTGCCTACTAGAGTACTCTTTTATTTTTTTCAGCAAACTGATATGGTATTTGATCTGCACCAAAGGAGTGCAGCCAATTTACAAAAGTGTTACCCAGTATCAGGGTCTTCTAGGATACAAAAAGTATTATTTATTCATACTTTATTAACTTTTTGCTCAACCAGTCATTTCTTGCAGACCACGGTGACGAAGTGCTTCAAAACTGTTCTGAGAATATTCGTCTCAATGCTGGAGTACTCGGCACCAAGGCGGCTGTCTTTGCACGTGAACTTGATTGGAACACTTCATGGCCTCCTCAAGTCCTCGAAAGTTCTTCATCGCAGCGAAGGTAGTTTTTCCTTGCAGCCATAACAGCCTGTTGGACTGGAAGTCATTGAACCTGCCCTTTCATCACAGAAATGTGGTTGATCTGGCCCATTTTAAGACCTACCTGGTCACCTGAAATTGTTTAACATTATTATGTAGTATGAACTTGAGATCTAGAGATTTTGAATCTGGAACATCAATTAATTACCCAGGCTATTATTTTGTTACCAATAACTCATTTAAAATTTAGCCACGCACCCAAAATTATTAAACGGTAGACTTTTATCACTAAATGAATTTAAATTTCTTATCATCCCAACCTACATTTTTAACACTAATCTTTTTTTTAATGTAAATAATGAACTGGGCTCATAAGAATGTTAAAATGGCAACTTTTAATTTTGCATGATAAATGCTTTAGCAATACGGTGAATTAGAATTTATTAAATATCTATTTATATGGTATTTTTATATCTAACCGTTAGATGGATATCAATTTTAATTTTCTGGGACCCACCCTCAGGTTCAATGAGTAGACTCAGTGGTAGAACCAATGAACCATGGACCTAGTCCCTTCACTGGTTTGATGCCTGGACCATGTTCAAATACTATGTTTACAGCATGTTGTCATGTGGCTTCCAGCTTGTTTTATCTTTCTTTCATTTACTGTTTCTACGAGTGAAATATATAACTTTGGTCATTATGTCCAGGTATGGATGGAGCATATCTGAAATTGAAGAGATTCAAAGAGCTACCTTGCTTTTAGCTGCTGATGTAATTTATAGTGATGACCTAACTGATGCATTCTTCAGTATACTAGAGTTACTAATGTGCAAAAATCCAGAAAAGGTACGACCAGAAAATTGGAATTTCCAGCAACAAGTAACTTTCATAGCCGCACTAGAAATCATATAACAGCGTAATAATGATTATTAGGCTGTCCTACCTACCATGGACTTATATTCATGTCTGACAGTGACCATGAGAGTATAGCTGATCTTAATCCTTCTTTTATAGCAACTTCATCTCTGTAAACTGGGAAATTCCATGGTCAGTGAAACCACCCTGTGAAGCACAACATGTTTGGCTACAAGTGAACTTTTTATTGATCACAAGTGAAAACGAGTAATTTATTTTGACACTAAAATTAGAGTTACTTTCAAAATTAATAACGTTTCTTGAAGTAAGAAAAATGTAACTTATTTGAACGCGTTTAATACTCAGGAGTAACTTCTAACTAATTTCAAGCCTAGCCAAACACGCGCTTAGTACATAAATTTCCTTCATACAGTTGCTATATTAGAAGGAAATGAATCTATATCCTGAAGCAGTGGAAAATGTATCATGTGATCATTTCTTTTTTCAGGTGTTATATTTGGCTCTTGAAAAGCGTTACAACTTTACTGTCGATAATCTTGATGTTGTTGCAAATGGTTATTCTCATTTCCGCAGTTATCTTAAAGATGATGAAGGTAAACAATCTCAAAGCATTTGTAGTAACAGGGCCACAACTATTTATATTCATTTTAACATTTTTTTTTTCTAATGCTTTTCCACAATTTATTATGCAGAAGATGATATTAAAAGCCAAAGTTCACGTAGCTTTGTGGGCAAGCGCATCAACCTTACAGAAATTCCACAATATGTGGTAGAATACGATAGAGGAAATGATGTTGAGATTTGGCAGATTATGAGAAGAAACCTTAGTTCACAGTATCTTAAGCCGCGACATTGATTTTGAAATCTTGTTCGTGTAGAAAGCTTAGAATTTTTTCGTAAAAACTCAGCTTTCCTAAACAAAGAGTTGTGACACGAAGATTTTGAAGTACTACCTTTTATAATCTCAAATGTTATCGTTCAATTATGTTACATAAAAGAAATAAAATGAAAGTAAAGCTAGAAGGAAATTTCGCCATCTTGGTGTTTATGATGATCAAATTTTAAGCTGTAAAACTGGGTATTAGCTCAATAATTTTATTATTTTCGCTTATTCATATTCAATTAAAGAGCCTTGAAAGAAAGCAAATATATTACAGTTCAACGACAAACTTGTGTCCTCAGTACCAACTTGATCACTTTTCCCATATGTTTCGATGAACATCAGAAAATTGCTGTCCGTCCTACAAGAAATTAACATTTTGCAAAAAGAATTTCGTCTTAACTCTGTGAGAGCACCCTGAGATGGCAACTGATGGTGCATCAAGCACAACCGATTTTCCATCAGAAGAAAAGGAAAAATAAAAGGTTGAAGTGCAATTTTTGTGCCCATGTCTCAAATAAGCACCAGTCACAGTTTTACAGATCGCAGGTTTGGCTCCCCAAATATTACGTCTCAAGGCCGCCCTTCCCTCATTCTGAGGCAGACAAGCTCGAACAATTGGCACACACGCACACTATGAGTAGGATGTTAGGGAGAATACCTACATATGATCACAGCATTAGTGCACTATTTGGTAAAATAGGCCTGAGGCCTAGTTCTTAACGTGCTTGTTGTGCCGAATTGGTGATAAGCATTCTCATTGTGTGACATTCTCCCCCCATTCGAATTCGCTTACGTCCTCGTAGCGAGAAGTGAGTTTTGCATCAACACGCATTCGTCTCATTGCAAGAATAACAATGACACTACCTCTAAATGGACGGGCATTCACAAACCCGCAATAACACGTACTTACCGCCTCCGACACCAACCTTCACCCTATGCCCCTCTGAGCATTACCTCGGATGGACGGCCTTCAAACCAAATCGCCTCAGCACATATCGAATAGAAAACACAATCTTCATTATTATGCCCTACAATGTGCACTCCTCAAAACCCCTTGAAATGCACATAGGCAATTGCGCAACGCTGCCCTCTTCATCCGTCCTCCCCACAGCTTTATTCATCGTGTTCCGCCAGTTTGCCGACACTATCCGTGGTCCAAAATCTTTTCTCCGCAAAAACACACGACATTATCCCATAACAACACCGCATGCTCGAGCGGTCCCGCTCTGATACCAACTTTCACAGACCACAGGTTTGGCTCTTGAGATATTACGCCTCAAGGCCGCCCTCCCCTCATTCTGAGGTCGGCAAGCTCGAACAATTGGCTCACATGCACGCTACGAGTAGGATGCTAGGGAGAATACTTATATATGATCACATCATTAGTGCACTCTTTGGTAAAATAGGCATCATACCTAGTTGTTAGCGTGATTGCCGTGCCAAATGGAGAGATATGCATTCTCACTGCGTGACACACAGACTCACAAGACAAGAACTGCTCAAATAGAATGAAGAAAACAATATATGACACCTTATTGTTTTAGTTTGTTGCGGAAGTAATAATTTTCTTTGCAATTGACCAGCAGAGTTTAACTTTTAAGTAAAATAGTTCAACGTAATATTATAATACATAAAATTTTTCAATAATTCAATTATGAAACTTCCATGTGTTAAATTACTAATGTTCTAAAGGCCTACGTAGACGAGTAATGTTATTTAGTCCCACTAGAGTTACAACCCCAATTTAGATATATCTAAATCATAGGTTAATAAAATGTGAAATTAAATAAGTCATATCATTTAATGACATATTAACGACACCTAAATTGAAGTTGTAATCCATCGAGACTATATAGCATTACTCGCATAGACACCTCTTAGACATGGATATGCCTAGGAGCCCACCTTTCTGTTTGACAAGTAGTATTTTCTTGTTTTAAAGTTCGACCAACAAAATGCTCTGACATTAAAACTTTAAAAGGAAATAAATCCAACAAAAACAAATCGTCATTGACATATGATTTTGAGAATTATTTTTTTGGAAACTTAAAAAATATGTATGAAGTTCTTCGGATATTTTATTTATTCATTAATCTAGAATACTTATTTTTTTCGGAAACTTAAAAAATATGTATGAAGTTCTTGGGATATTTTATTTATTCGTTAATCTAGAATACTTGATGATATTAAAAATGGACACTGAATAGTAGCAAAATACCAGGAAATATTTCTTATACAAATTTATTTGTATAAATATCTCGACAAAATTTTCTCCTGTAAAATAACATTTATACGTCACAAAATAATAGATAATGAAATAAGTACAACATGCTCCTGGGAATGGTTGTAGAACCAGTTCGCTTAAACTTCCATAGATCATGCTGTTCAGAATAGTGCAATGCAAAGCCCAAAGAACCTCTTTTCAGTATCTCGGCAGGAACTACAGGATGCAACGGCCAAAAACAAGAGGTGAAAATCACACATTTGCAATGGAATGCCAAAGAACTGAGGGAAACAGAAACTTGTCGGCGCCTCCCCACAGGGATCTGCCTACATTTCTAATTAAATCTTCAACTCATCTTCATGGACGATTTCCCTTTCCGTTAATTACATATTCGAAGCCGCATCATGGATTTGTTACTCGAATCATCTGGACCTGTTACCTAACCAGGAGATTCACGTACACTATTGGACAACAAGATCCTTGAATGCCACGAGTTTATCAACTTTTCCATTTGATGAAAGAGAGAGAGAATTTTGATCTGAGGTGGAGATGTCAGAACCACCACCATTTTCAGGTAATTCTGGAATTTGGTGGGAAGTCGAACTTGTGACAGCAGAGCTGCGGCTGCCCTCAAAGTACGTTGAATATGGGAAGTGCTCAGCACACTGCACCTTCCATCCTATAAAAACATATCAATTCAGCACTATGCACGTAAATTTTTTATCTTATTAATCGGATACCAATAAAAGATGTTCCTCATTCGCAGTAAATAAAAGAACAATCAAACCGAGAAATTTAGCTAAACCATTATTTTCTGTAAGCATGATTAACCTGCCTAGGGCTTCAAGCTTCTGAATGACACAACACAACCAGCTACTACATGAACATAGTCGACATACCATTGTTTACATCATTCTTGAGAAGTGGACAAAACCTAACTTCTCCACAAGTACAGTTCAAGATTAGCTAGGAGGAGCAAGCTATGAGTAAATTGTAAATGAAGTGGAGGAACAGATTACTTTAATGCAGAAGTTAAAGGGGAAAAGAAAAGCACCAAAGCAATCGGTGTATGGAAAATTACGCCTTCTTGAATTAAAGGTAAACACCCCACTCACAAGTTCATTCATTTCAAAGTTGAGGAACTTGAATTTATTTATTTAAGAAAAAAAAAACTTTAAGATCAGAGGTCAGGGAGATCCACGGATAATAATATTATTAAAATATGAAAGGTACTAATTGTGAGGCTCAAAAGATCAACACGAGAAAGGATGTGGGCAATCTAACATCAGCAAGTTCAAGCATGATTAAAGACTAAATATACAGTAATGGAGTACATCTATTTGTCAAGGTATGCATTTCACTGTTAATTTCCTATAGAAACTCAAAATCAATGAGAGCGTCAAAATACAAATAAGAGAACGAAAAATCAAAGAGAATGAAAAATAAAGAAAAAGAAAACGAGGACTCACTCGATGCAGCATCATGGTCATTGATAATTCTGTCTAATAGCTTGTGGACTGCGATACAGTCCTTGAGCCTCCACTTTCCGACTGCTCCCATAGCTCCATTTCTAGTTTATGTAAAATAGGAAGATTCAATGTTCAATGTCTTATAAGATATTGTGCAAACTAAATAATTGTAAATATTTTAAACAATTTTCAAGGACATTACATTGAAACCAGATTGTTAGTTGATCCTTCAATCAAGGTGATTGCCTCACCCTTCTTATTTGGTTTCAGAACATATAGCATTTCTGCGACAGCTGCTCTGTGCATCAACGAATCTGCTAAGAAAACAGAACCAAAATTATATCAATAATATGAATATGACAATTACAGGACAATTCTAGACATACGTGAACCGGTAAGATGCTGACCTCCGTGTTTCTCAAGGAAAAAGGTGTTTGCATCAACGAGGGATTTACCATGCAACTGACTGAGAAATAAAAAATAAGCACGGGATATTAAGTAACGGAAGTATTCAGTAGAATATTCTAATGTCAAACATATTGATGCACTTCAACCGGGAAGGAAATTGATCCCCCAAGAAAAGGAAGAAAAATGAAAACCAATGGATCAAAAGAACCTAATTGTAGGTCGTTCTGCTTCCAAGACACCCCATATGAGCTTCTCAGCATCAGTCACTGGAGCAGGCATGGATCCCACTTTAGAGAAGAACTTTATCTGCAAAAAATCGAACAATTAAGATGAACAATGATGAAGGTACTTGGGGACAACAAAGAAATTGTATTTCAGACACATTAAACGCACATTCAATATCTTATATATGTAATAAAAATTTTCTGACAGTAACAAATTTCTAAGAATGAATGCGCCAGATCACTATCAAATCATACCAAACAACGATGCGAATCTGGGTGTTCGGCATCCAACCGCAGCAGATGCTTTACAGCCTGCAGATAAGAAAGATCACTTTCGTACATGTCCTCGAAATAACAAGACGATAAATTTAATATCTACCAGATCCAATCCAGGGACTGGAGAATATACGTGTAATGAATTCATTTGCTGACATAATCCCCATGGCAGGTCAAAGAGATGGGAGAAAGTATCATTCATGAAAGAAAAGGCTTCAATTCAAGATTTATATTATTGTTGCATTCTTTTCAAATATCATCTGAGTAGATTTCCTAGCTACAAATCCAGTTTAAATGAATCGGTATTTGATGACTGACAGGTAAAATTTAGGTGGAAAAAGAAGTTTCATTCTGCACTCAGAATTATAAACTTACCTGCAAAGCAAGTAAAGTTTTCTGCTTTCTCATATTTACTTCGAAGGAAAGTAAATGTGTCTCAATGGACTCAGATGAATGTTTTTTAAGCAGCTTCAAATACTTCGTAGCTTCCATCAAAGGATCTTCAACCTACAATTTATACTCGCAAGTCAAAAACACACTCAGCTATTTTCACATAATCATTCCAATTCTGAGCGAAGATTATCAACAATACCAAAAAAAGCACTCAGCTAAATGATAATTGAACATATGAATTAGGACAGGATTTAAGAAATCCGAAAGCAAGAAGAAAGCTGACTAAAAGATCTATGAGCAAGTGAATCCAATGTATAGATGGCCAAAATACCATTAATAACTTTTCACCGCTTGGGTCTGAATCTAATGGTTTCACAGGGCGTTTTCCAAATTTTGATACTGCAGTAACATTTGTTTCCTCTTTCACTTCAGCCTCCTAAAAAACGTGAAATTTATTATCAAAATTTTTTGGAGTAATTTTTTGTTGAAAAGCTACAGGCTCACTTACTTTCTTGGCTCGGGCCTCTGCTTTCCTCTGTTTTTGTCTCAGTTTCTTCTTTTGAGAAGGAGGCAACTTTGACATTTCATCATCTTCTTCAGCATCCGACTTTGGAGGAGAATCATACAGCTTCAAGTAGCATCTGAATATAAATTTCAAATGAGCACGAGAACAAAAGATTAGGTAAGAAGATCACATACCATTAATCACTCAACAGGGTTCACGCAATATACAAAATACTAATATCTAGAATAGCATTCACATCAACACCCGTTACGAGCAATCTGGATGGTCGCGAGGAATAAAAACTGATCTCAAACGAGATCATAGGGAAAAATAAAAGGCGTTACTTGATTGCTCCAGCAGCTGCTTTCTGGAAATAAGAATATGAATGCAGACGATCCTGAAATTTCAGCATTTCTACATAGGTGCGGAGAGTCATTTTCCTTAAGCAATAGGAATGGAAGTCAAATTGGTCCTCGGTAATGTCAGCATAATGTTTCTCCACAGCTAAGAATTTCTTCAAAGCCCGACCAAGGTCCCCTTGGCGGAAATAACTTTCTCCTGATGCTAGTTCATACCTTCGCAAATTCACATAACAAAAGTTTCAATAAAAGGTTCCTAAAACAAAAATGTTCATTAGCTTAGATACGTACCACATGCACTGCATATCGTGAAGGTTATTGTGTTGCTCTCCATCTTTCGTGAATTCAGCCGTCTTTTCTGCCAATGCAACCTGGAATCGGATGTTCAAAAACGAAAGCATAATCAACCGAGAGGAAAATTAGATAGTTCAACCCAAAAAAACTCATTTAGTGGCAACATCTTATGAAGAAGAAAATAGCTCTAAACCTGGTCAGCTTGCAGCATACGTTTAACGCAATCGCTGTTGATGTAGCGGTCTGCAAGATCCATGCACCTTGCTTCATCAGCCAAAGCAGCAGCAGCCGACACATCACCAGCATGCTTTAATATCCGGCTCTGTAGTGAGTAATAACAACATTAATTAAACTAGAGGAGAAGAACTATCATCTTTTTTTTACATATTTGGATATTTATGTTTCCCTGCAAAAGATGACTCGAGCTTGCGTACAAGATAGCAAAATAACATCAGGAAAGTCTTGAGAATTCTTTCATTGTTCAAAATTGTAGAATGTTACGTTCACATTGGATATCCCATCCAATGACACAATCCTAAACGAATTAGCGGTATGATCATTGAGAAGTATGATAGGTTAAAGAATAATGTCAAACAAACCAAAATCAAAAAAGCCACAAGACCTTTGACAGAGTGAAATATGAGGAATGCAAAACTGGATCAGTTGATCCAATTCTAATTGAGAAGGATGATTAACAATGCGAAACTCAAAAATAATTGTGCATTACTATCGTGAAAAGAAACCAAAAGAGATCGACTATGGAAGGCATCGCTCACAAATAAAACATGTACCTTCACAGAGTACAAATCAATGACAGTTGGAGTGTGTTCTATGGCCTCGTCAATTTTTGTGATAGCGATGTCATACTGCCCACGCCTGTCATAATGCTGCACCATAAATCTTCTTAGAAAAACTCAAAAACAGAAGGCAACAAAGACCTTGCAAAATATCATTATCAGACAAACCTGGGCCAAATAAAACAAAGTCCACATAAGTGTTGAAGGGGGCTCCTTGTCCACCCTGCATATAAGGCAAAATGAAACAAACAGTGGTCAGCAGGAAACAACCTTTCAGCACACTGGCAAAGTTCCTTATTTATTGTTATGCTCTTATAAAATTACGTCACTAAAAAGTTACATTTAATACTCAGCCAAAGTCAAATATTAATTTCAACCACACATTCACAACTACTACCCATTTATTAACCACATTTTATAGGACCAATACTATTCCTCCTAAAAAGTTACTAACAATTTTACCGAACTCACTATATATTTCATATTCCGCCCAGAATACGGTTACATAATCTTGAATTACTGTGGCAGCTCATTTGATGGTTTCAGAAATTTCTTTAAAAAAATTGGCCTACTCGAAGAATAGAAATATGCATGATGAGGCTAAAATGAATGAAGAAAATTATAATGATATTTTCCTAACATAATGTGTAAATGGTTGAGATTATTTTCACTAGATGGTTAGTGTAAAACTTATATTCAGTGTTATAATAAGGTGATCAATCTGAGAATTACTTGTTGTACCATCAGATTCAATTGTGTAATGAGACTAGTGAATGGAAATTTAAAATAGATATATCTCTGTAGAATAATCTCACAAAGTTAGCTTCTATAATCCTCGTTACATCTGGATAAAGAACGATTATACTGACTCAGACAGAACAGTCCCAAATGGAAACGGTGTCATTCATATGATTAAAGATTCAAAAACAAGGTCAGAGAAGAACACTAACAATTTGAATTTCAGCTTATACTAAAATATTGTGCTTCTGGGTGCCATAGAAGGTGAATTGATGATTCAAGAGCAGATAATAAAAGTTGAATCACCTCCCAGGATATCCACCCGTTGTCTTAATGGAGTTCTCTAGCTCAAGAATTAACTTCTCCAAAATGTCTGCCTGTACAAGAGATGCATAAATGCAAACATAACACCTTCCAGGATATTATATTCCTTGTAATGAGACCTTGCAATTAGTCAAATTTATTATTGAGGAGAAAAAACTAACCTTGCCAGGATGATCATAGAGAGGAGAGAGATCAGAAAACAGAGAAGGAATGCCCTAAATGCACAAAAAGAAGTGTGAGGAAGCTCTCAAGAATAGGTCAACCAGTCAAAAAAGAAAAAAAAAACAAAAAAAAATATACTTTTGTAAGAAGAGGTCGAATATAGTTCTCTGCTGCAGACTGGAACTTTTCACAGCTTAAAAAATCAAGTGGAATTCTCTGACAAATGGGAAAAAATAAAATAGAAATTCAGGAAAAATTGTAACGTATAAAATTAAATACACATTCTGGATTGTTGAAACAGTTACAGATTTGGAAATTAACATGATTGGAGAAGGAAATGACAAGTTGCAAGACAAATCATATTGTGAATTATGCAGATATTTATGCATACAGAACCCATTGCAGGTAATAAACATGTCCTCAGTTCTTTACAGATTAATAAATTATATGGTGCAAAACAAATCATATTGCGAACTTTGATATTTGATATCATGAAGTTCTACACAGAACATGAGCAATTCATGAAAGGTGCATCATACATGTATTGATTTAGAGGCAAATGCTAAGATATTTGAGAGGAAACTGTATAAGGAAAAAAAACAGAGAGAGAGAGAGAGAGAGAGAGATGAAGGAAGAAGCATGTGTCACCTTGACAGCAGATGACCTGCTATATTGCTTGCTAAGCGATTCATACAAGGCCTCCAACTGATCAATTTGATTGGAGGGATATTGAAAAATTTCTGAATGAAGGCCCATACATCTTTGTAGGCCTTCGTAGTACCTAAAATACAAAAGAATAGAAGTTATGATAAGACTGCTCACGGCTCATTCTTTGGTAAAGTTGTAGGCTTAAACCATTTAAAAGCAGAGCGCCTTCCAAGATTAAGGCCGAAAGAAATATGGATACAAGAATGGAAACTTGTAAAAGCATGTTCATGCAAGTCCAAAGGTGAAAGATGTTGCAGATTTCTGCTAGTATTCTGAAGACGTGTTGGTACCAAAGTTTATATCTGCAACTCCTAAAGTATCTTTGGATCCAGAAATAATGATAAGTACTACTTAAACGAGCCATAATCTACACTTTCTACACAAAACAAGAAAATATCAAAGATCTGCAAGAGAAACCAAACATAATCATTGACATCTGAACCTTGATTCAACAAGCAGAAAACTCAATGGCCTAAGCCATAAGGTCTGATTTTTCAATCATATAGCACATGAAGCTAAAAATTAAACAGGAAATTTTAGTTTGCCTTTCAGTCCATTTTTGCAATTAACATTTAGCTGAAATGAGTATCAAAAAATATCCTTTCAACTTTTCCATTTTCTTTTAAATGGTCAGGAGTACAAGACTTCCATCCGCCTTACAACCACTATGAATTTGTTCAGCTCCAGTAAATGGTCTTGAATTCTCGTAAGATGCCACCCAGACCATTGCACACTATGAATAACAGGTACATAGCATTCACTATTTTATTTTCTGTTTTTATTAGTCTTTCTGATTTTTTTTTCTTTTTCTGTTTTAAGGTGTGGGAGAACATAGTGTGGTTAGAGAACAAGTAGGGAAATAAAGCACTCTGTATGATGAGGAATAACAAATGCATAAGCCATCAGACTGATTACATCCAGACTCAGCAGGACAGTATAATTCAGATTCTCCAAGATAGAATTTATACCAAACAGGGTGATATAAGTAATATAGTAGGCGTTCAAATTAAAGCAATCTTCTTCTCATTTGCTGGTAGCCATCAAAATTCTACAGTCAGTTTCAACTATACGTGGAAACTACAGAAGTAAAAAGAAGCCTACGTTTTTTCATCAATGATCATATACCTGTAATTGTCAGGATTCATAGAAAGTAGCACTTTGTACAACTTTTCACCTTCTTCAGCATGGCCCAGCTTAACAAGAAGAGAAACTTCTTGTTCCTTGTACGATAATTTATCAATCTACAATGCATATATCACCAACAGTCCCAAAGTCTAGCTTGAGAAATATGATTCAAGACCTCGATATGTTGGCAAATAAACATACTATAACTTACAATTTTGGATTCCTTCTTGTGCAACTCCTCAAGAGCCCGCTCAAGAAAGCCACATTCTTCTAGCAAAGCTATCTGAAAGAAAATATTATATTCATGTATCATTGAATTACTGCATATAGAAATATCATAGTTTTGTAGGATCACTAACAGAAATATCCTGTATGTAACCAGTGAAGGAACTATAACCTAGAGAACAACAGAAACTCCACAATTCTTTTAGGAACTGTATAATTTAGTTTCCATGGAAAATCAATAATTCTCATATAGATAAATTGAAGTCCAAATACCACCAACTAAGCATTGACTTTCTCTAGTGATGACAGTTGTCTATACAAAGAAAATGTTATATGCATATTAAATTAAATAATTTGAAGAGAATGCTTGTTAATCACTAGAAAAGCATTTGATATCCATCAGAATTAGCAATCCAAAGAATTCATGCGAATATGCAGTGAAGTAGTGCAACAGCAAGATCCAGGCACACAGGCCCTTGTAAATAACTTTAGTATAATAGGATTTTAAGTTTGATATATCCAAGAAGAACCAAAAGTTCTCGTGACCTAAGACATGCACCTATTCTTCACAGGATCTGTCCGAAACCAATTTTTCACAAATAATTCCACCCCTCCTTTTTTAACTTGCTCTACCCAGAACACAATAGGAACGCACGTATGAGTAGAAATTAAAAGATGATGCAAGTATTTCCAAGAAGTCGTTTCAAAATATGATCCAGTATTTGGATGAGCTAGTATAATCTTCAAATATCATTTCAAAGGTGGGGAAACGTTTCTTGCACCAGCATGCTATAATTATCTGCAAGAACAGAAATTGCGCAATTTACATGTCTTATATGATATTTACTTGAGAAAATCTATAATAAAGTCATCTCATTAACAAAAACTTCACATCAACCACTTAGGAGGTGGGAAAGAGCAGAAGGAATGGTCCAAGCAATTTATAGGAGTATAAAAATCTGCTGACACAGTTAAAGCCAATAGTAACCATACCTTGTACAAGACCATTTCTCCATGCTCACAACGTTCATTGAAAGGAGGATAGTCATCCTCCAGAGTCCCTTCATATGCTTCAAGAATATCAATCGCCTTCGCTCCACTAGCAAACAACAAAAGTAGATATTACATGATAAGGAAGCTAAAATAATACCCATTAACAAAGAAAAACAAATAAATAAAAAGAGAATTTTCAGAACGGCGATTTTCTCTTTTGCATTTACACAGTTTTAAACCAATGAACCGTTTCCAATGAAGTTTTGAAGTTATAAATCAAAGTAAAGTATCCTTTAAGATAAATAAATTATCTAGTGAAAATCCAAAATACAATATGCAAAATAAAACCATAAATCAACTGCATTAGCCACTTTTGCGAGTAACAGAGGAAAAGTAATCATTGTAGCTCTTAGTTTTCTAAACAATCTCCTCATTTACAATCAAACTAGTCAACAAGTGAAATAAATATAATATTTACAATAAAAGCTAAAAACATGTATTTCGCCAAAGTAATGGATGTGGGACATATTTCTATTTTGAATGAAGATGCAAAGTACCATTATACACAAATAATTCACATTTCTCATAACTATTTCCACGAAGATAATACTACAATGCATCATATATATTCATATGATACAAAGCAGTGTGCAGTTTGGAGGGTTGTCAGAAAACCAAAAAGTAATACATTGATATCAATAAAGGACAATAAATAACATTTAAATACTTGGAGTTCAAATGATGGGAAACAGCAAAACCAATCCAATTCATGCGATGATTTGGTTTCAGAGTGAGCAACTGTTGTCTTGTCTCAACAAAACCAGCCAAGTCACGCATTTGTGCCTAGAAAAGAATCATTAGAACATAGCACGAATTAGCTACACAGTGCAATAGAAATTGTTTACTATAAAAGTGTACACAGAAAGGTGAAGAGGTGGAATAATTGTAGTGTAAAATAAGCACATATGAAAAGCTAGTTTGCCTTGAACACTATACTAAATATGAGGTTCATTCTGGCATCATTAGCGTAAAACATATTCACTTGGAGAATCAATTTTCAATATGGTATTGAATCTATTTAGCTCTCATTTAGCCTTTGTGAGCATGTATGAACACGGCTTATTCACGCTGTGATAGCTGATAACTGAAAATTAGGGAAGAGGTTTGCTGTTCAGATTAATTTGATTATTTGCATTAGTTTTTGCTCGGTGTCTAACTATTACAAAAAGAGTACAAAATATAGATAAAAACACTTAAACCAGTATGCACACATGCACAAAAGGTCGCGAGAGGAAAGAAACAATGTCAAAAAAAAATATTAAGAAAAATTACGGATATCGACCATTTATGGCAAAAAATATTGTTGCTCGTGTCACCAGTGGCATTGCAAAAAATAAAGCTCCTGCCAAAATGTTATTTTATTGCTTTTGGCATGAAGTTCACAATAGCACGTGAATCTTCAGACATTCCAGTCTGTAAGCAGATAACCAAAAGGGAAAATAAGGATAAGCATGCATAAAAGTGCACCTGTAGAAGAGACAGATCACGCAGTATTTCAATGTTGTCAGGATCGATTCTAAGTGCATTCCGGTAGCACTTAATTGCTTCCCTATATTCTCTATCAGATCGGTACAAAAGACCATAGACATGCCAGCAAACATGACTCTTAAGATCATTCTGCAAAACAGAAGTGTAATTCCAGCTGATGCAGTGATCTCAGTTAGCAATGAGGAAATAAGATAAAAGTAAAGAACAACATAGCAGTTAATTTGCATAATAGTAATGATACTAACAGTGACAATGATAATAATAACTTAACCTTCAAACCAAGCCTGACTAGTTCATATGCTTCTGACTTCCTGTCCATGCAGTTCAAGGTTAATCCCTTCATTGATAGAGTTTCT